>JARWCS010372220.1:0-10223 GCA_034783895.1 Geukensia demissa
GTTGCTTTATTATTTGCAGATATAAACATTATTAATTTTTCAAATTAATTTTTTTTACTCATCACATGCTAAAAAATAAGCATTTTCTAAAATATGTAACTACCAATAAAATAGAAATACAATGTACTTGTAATATTTTGAAAATCTACACATCATTATAGTCAGAGTGTTCAATAATCAAATAAAATCATTTACTCCATCACAGAACCGTATTTACAAACAATTGACCCTCAAAAATGACGAAAACCTACATGCTTATTTTAATAGTTATCTCCCTTGTTCCTGAGAAAATACATGGGTAATTTGAAATACTGATTTTGAACTTTTCCCCATGTTAGATTTTTGTGGACTTTTTTCCTGTGTCCTATTGGGATGTAATACTACACATTAATTAAGACTATAATTTTTTGCAATTAGTTAAACAGTCAACAACACTACCAAAAATGGAAAGGCTTCCTAAATTTGCATATACTTCTGAAATAAACAGTTTAGAAAGTTCCAATTTTAATTTTTAGACAAATTCTAACCATCAGTTAAGTTTATTGAAAAAATTTTCGAAAGAATTTAAAGTTTTTTGCAAAAATTTTAAGCCCTATTGTTTAAGGTAGGAAAATTTCACTTCGTTGCTGGTAAAAATCCGAGCATAGAAAATTGATTAGAGTATGGGGTTATATTCAAATCTTCAATATCTTTCATTTGCCTGCTCAGATTTTTCCCTGGACAAATAATTCTATGTATCATCAGTAACCTTAGTTGTTTCCCTTTTGCCACAGATTGACCAGTTTATAAAACTGATGACACAATCGATCAATTTAAATGGCTGTTTAAAGAGCTTGCCAATAGGTGATCAATCAACCATAATAGTATCACCCGTTGGGCTTTTAGATCTAAATATACCTTGTTTCTTAGATGGGCATTTAAATCTCTCATTTTCTTATAGACTAGACAATACACACTGGAAGTTGTTCCATGATTTTTGTAGGTTCAGGTAAACTGTCTTGTATGGAATATTCTATTTTAATTGGGTTGATTATATAATATGGAAGAAAAATAATGTTGAAAAATCCTTTGAAATAAAAGTCATTTTCCAACACAATCATTTTCATTTGTCATTGATAATCCCTAATTTATTGCTTATCACTTTTTGACAAAGGTATTCCACATTTGAAAACAGTAGAAATATAAAATTAACCTGTCACATAAATTCCATTCCAGAAATACAAAAAGAAAATTAATCCAACATAGTTAAGAAATCACAATCTATCATTGTACATCCCAAAATAATCACAGTAGGTTTGTATGAAATCACTCAGAATATAAGAAAAATAACTTTGAATAATCCTTTGGGATAAAAATCATCTTCCAACACAAGCATTTTTAATTTCAACATGAAACATTGCACAAGCTGCATGTGTCATTGATAATTCATTTTATAGCTTATTGCTTTTTGATAAATTTATTCCACAGTTGAAAACAGCAGAAAAAGAATTCCTATGTCATATAAATTCCACTCCAGGAATAAAGTTAAGAAATTTATCATTATAAATCCCAAAGAAATCACAATTGTTTTGTAAATCACTAAAAATATAAGAAAAATAACTTTAAATAATTCTCTGAAATAAAAGTTATTTTCCTACACAATCACCTTTAACTTATCTTGAAGTGATATACATGTGGATAGGTCCAGTTGACAATTGACCAAACTACTTCAAGACTGAAGGGGTATGAGGTGTCACCACTTCACATACAAAAGAAATTTTTTACTTTTTGAATGGTAAATCAAGACTATTCAACTTCATTTGTCGGTGAAACTTTCATTTGTTTTCTTATGCATGTCCATTAAATATTTGCCCTTGCAAAACAAACATTTATAAACCCAATTAAAAATAGAATATTCCACACAGGACAATATACCTGAACCTACAAAAAATCATGGAACAACTTCCAGTGTCTATTGTCAAGTCTATAAGAAAACGAAAGATTAAAATGCCCATCTAAGAAACAAGGTATATTTAAATGCCCAACAGATAATACTGCTATATGAAGAGTTTTAGGGCTATTTGACCTTTCATGACCTCATTCCATATATGGTAGTAATCCTGACTGTTAAAGGTGAAAATTTATTTTGACTGGTCAAATGTGTAATTTTACTGGATATTGGAAATTTTTATTTTTATATGACCACAAAAAATTTGTTCCAATTATGCTGTTGTTGGTGCGGTTGATGTTGATGTTGTAATTGGTGTCTGTATTTTATTTCACAACAGATTTTGATGGTTTTTTTCAAATGATTCCTTATGAAAAATTTCAAAAAGTTTATTTTTATCATTTTTTTTAAGCATTTACTGATTTTATTTTAAAAGGACAATTTTGCAGGAGATGCGAAAATTTAATTTTCACCCAATTTTTATGTTGTTTTTTGTAAAATTTATCAATTTTAAAGAAAGGTATTTTTGCAGGAAGTGAAAAATTTTTACTTGTCTTCCCATTTTGATTTGGTTTTTTTCATTACATTCCTTTCAATGAGAGGTTTGGGTGTTTCTCTATATCTTAACATTTTTGGAGGTAAAAATACTAAAATATGGCATAAAAGTGTATATATTTCTGATGGTGCCAGTATGTAAAACTTTTAATTTTATCTGTTTTTGATTTTTTTCCCCAAAATTATTCCCTATAAATTGTGCGACATCATGGGGAATTCGCACGACGAAGTATAAATGAGCCTTAATTAAGTTTTGTGTTAAAGCTCATTTTACAGGTGCTATAAATGTTTTGAGTGTCATATACTCTACCTGTTAATTTATCTTTCAAAGAACTGTCCAGTTGAATAGGTCTTGGATTACTTTGACTTAAATTTCATGTTTCGAAGAATTTGGTTAAGTTTTGCATTGAGCTCCATTTCCTAGATACTATAAATTTTGAAATATACATCCTGCCTGTATATTCATCTTTCAGTCTAGATGCCCAGATCTTGGATCACTTTGACATACATATGCTCCAACAACTTTGGTTAAGTTTTGTATATAGCTCCATTTCTCAATTACAATAAATGAGGGTGGTACAGAGTTATTTTTGTGCAACGTTTTTACTGATTTTTATTTCAAGTTTTGTCGTGCTAGAGGGTCGTTATATGTCGTGTTTCACGTGTCTTGATCAAAATGCAACGTGCAATCCATTTTCTAATTTTTCGTTCCTCGTGATAAGACATTTTATTTCTCGTACGTCCGTGCGCGGGACACCCCTGTACCACCCTCATAAATGTTATGAGTGAGACAGACTACAGTTTTCGCTAAATGTTATGATAAATTTCTTTAGTAAGTCCATTTTCTCTCTTTCATTAACTTCAAATAAGTTTATTACATAAAAACATAGACCAAAAAGTACATATTTAATTAAATGTGTTTAGCAGGGCATTTGTGTCTTGCAGTCATATACATTGATGTGTATCCTCTTTGATTAATTAAGCAAATATCATGCTGAATTTGACATGAATATGGATGATTTCAATCTCCTGAGTACGAAAATATGCAAGTAGGGCAGGTCTCCCAGCTGCTTTTTCTAGTCCTGGATGGTCAGAATTTCACTGAATTTTTTTGATACATGTACAATTAATTGTACAAATTTTAAAAGAAATCAAACTCAGAATTGCATTTTAATTCTGCTTTGTTCAATTTCAACAGCAACAATATATCAAATACTAGAATATCATCTGTAGACAATTTAATGTCAGCAAGCATGGTGCATGTTACATTTTTGGGTCAAATTGTATTGATATAAAACACATCTGTTTAATTTAATGTTTTATTCTATAAAGGTTTACCATCTCAGACCTGGAGATTGAAGGACAGTATTTAATGGATATGACCCTGAGTGTTTGTCTTGAAGTAGAGGGACAGTGTTATGTAACAATTAAAGTATTGAATAAGTACAGACTGTCTAAACCAGCATGTGACTGGAACTCGGACTTCTTTATCAAAGGTAGGTATGATTAGCACAATACTGACCTTGTTTTGTAAATGAAGTGATGTAGTGTACAGAAACTGGTCTAAAGTAAGGGGAAAATGGGTATAAGTTTATCATACTGGTAATTTAAATTATTGTTTCTCAAGGATTTAAAATTATTTATCATGTACTTCGTACAAAATAAAGGAAACTTGAATATACATAACTAAAAGAACTTGGCTGGCTGTATTTGACTGCCATGACTGATATTGATATTGTCACGCCTTTAAATGAAATTGATCATGTGGCATCACAATGGTCAACTTCCAAGAATCTTTTATGTTTAAGTATATGATAAATATAATATGCTATGGCTTTTTTTTGTATCACAACCCATATCAACCCTGGACCAGTATCATACCTCAGGCTAAAGCTCTTGGGGTGATAATGGTTTCTCTGTGTGATACAGAAAGAGTCATATAATATTTTCTATGCATCATTATTGATCAATATGAGTTATAGCAATAAATGATTCTCTCAAACATGTTTAACCATAGAAATATTTTATGTGCCAGTCCTAAGTGAGGAAACTGTAGTTCAGTGATGATAGTTTTTATGTTTTCTGTTGCACATTTTATATTTTCACCTATATTTGGTTGATTAAAATTGCTGAAATTTTTTATCATGCTTTGTATAGAAATGTGTTTTTAAAGCCTAAAGTTACATGTTCTTTTTTTTTATAATAGCCAAATGCAGGTTTTTTGTGATGTATCAGTCACATTGTGTATCTTTGCCTTGGGAATATTTTCATATTTTCATTAGGTGAACTTCAACTTCAGGATTTTATAATTTATCTCAATGCTGTAACACAAGAGGGGGGAGCATTTATATGCATTTTTCTTACATCTTTAGTTAAACCAAATATTACTACTATGTAATTTCATGAATATTTATGACACATTTTCAGAGAATTCTGTGTCTTATACATTACATGAGTATTCTATAAGCATTTGTTTTACAGGACAAAATATTTTGTATGAAAAGTATTTGTTTCACCCCATGTATAGTTCTTAGCCTCAGCAACTTGACTGTTATAACAAAGTATTGATAGACTTAAAAATTATCTGTCAAACTTCAGTTTAATTTTTTACAGATTTCTCCTTCAACCAGTGGAAGAAAAATGAAAGTATAATAGGAAACGACACCCTGGCACCATATGAAACATCAAAACTTCTGTCAGATCTAAATGTAGCTGCCTACCGGAATGATGAACAATGTAAACTGACAGGAACCTTGTACACTCCCAATACACATGGCTGGAAAACTGGTATGTAAATGAATAAATGTGTAGCTGGACTAGCCGTATGCAAATGTACACCATAAATGTAAATACATGTGTAGCAGGACTACGGTATGCAAATGTACACCATAAATGTAAATACATGTGTAGCAGGACTAGCGGTATACAAATGTACACCATAAATGTAAATACATGTGTAGCCAGACTTGCTGTATGCAAATGTACACCATAATACAAATGGCTTGACAAAATTTGTGTAAATGTACACCACAAATGCATGTGTAAGTAGCGGGACAAATGGTCTTATTTGGGGCAATTTAGAGCTTGTCACAAGGAGTGGAATTCCACCCTTGTTGAAAGTCTTGTGGAGACCTCTAGATTTGAAAATTCCCTCAGTTTTTCTTGTGGTTGGAGTTCAATCTTTCTGACATTTACCCCATATCTTTTCATTTTCATATTTATCAAATATTTTATTGAAATGCAGTAAAACTTTTATTACAAGAATTATAATAGTTTAAATTCTACTGTCATTTGGTGGGTGGCTGTCTCATGGACGATCGTGCCACATCTCCTATTTCTATATTGGTACCTTGAGCTTTTTTCCAGTCCATTCAGAGTTTTAAATAAGATTTGTAAGTCTGATTATTGGAACAGTCCTTTAACTCAGTTTAATTTAAGTCTCTTGGATGATTTCTGTACCAAAGTTCTAATGCATATTTATCTTGAAAGAATTTGACATCACTCTATGGTTGTTGAATTTAAAAATAAGAATATGGAATAAATGCCAGAAAGACACGATCCACACTTTTCATATGTTTATAACAAATGTCCAAAAGCCAAAATTAACTGCATGTAAAGCACACTTCTGGATTACCTTTATCAGACATGCGAGAGGTCGAAATAGAAAGATATGTCAAATTCTATAAATTTCTAGTTACATTAATGGACCAAATGAAATTAACAGTTCATGATGTAATGAATGCTGATTAGCCAAATATATACAGTCGATAAGCCAAATAAGAAGATGACATTCGGGGAATTTAAAAAATTATGATGTTCGAAAGATGTAAAGCTAATCTTTCAAACATACATTCCAGTACCTGAAAATAAATAAGAGCAGACAACTCATTTTAGAGACAGGTGAGTGTTGTTTATTTAATCACATTTTGTATCCATTTTATATAAAAATGAGCATCAGTAAACTTTCTCCTTTCAATAATTGACATTTCAGAATGTCCTAGAGAAATGGATCTGCCAGTTCTACCCGACAACGTTGTATGTTACATCTCCGACACCTGTACAGGCCTAGAATGTTGTATTCACGTTCCACTCCTAAATAAAACATTCAACTTCAACCTAAATATTGACCCGTGTTATGAAGAACTGTCGGTTGGTGTTGAGAAAATGCATCACCACTACAAATTGTTGGATTACAATTATGGTAAAAAGGAACACTTTAACCTCCTTGGACTCCTACGCTTAGAGTAGGTATTATTTTATAGAACATGAGGTTACTTTCATAAAGATTTAAAATTATTAAAATTAATGGCCTTACAAAAACTGAATGCTGTTTACCCCCAGGGGCCTGTAGTTAACCTTATTCAATTAATCTTGATTTATTGTTTTATAGCCATAACACAACTTTATTTGCCTTTTTCCATCTTTAAAGACATTGATAATTGATCAGACTCTTTTAATTTGATTTTTATCCAGATTAATGAAAAAGGGCTATCAAAAAGTAAATTTTGCTATGCATTTGTGGTCTTTTAATTTGATTTCTCCTTGGTGCCAGCAGGGTTCATTCATCATCACTCATTATCATGCTCTCGCCCTGAATATGCATGAAATAATTGCTGATAGCCATTAAGCATCATTTAATTAATCAATCTAACCTCAGATATAGCCTGTATGTGTAACAGTGACTTCTTTCCGCCACAAACCTTCTTTCCGGTGGCATATATTACCCTAGGATATGATTTCCACTACTAAAATACACTAGGGAATTCACGTTGACGGAATAAAGCGCACTAGTGTATTTCATCCGCTAGACAGAAACAAACAGGTAAACCGGAGCTTTTACACCCGGAATGAAACTACTCTTACATAAACACTACTCCGGAAACTACAGCTTGAGTAAACCCGAGTATTAGCTCAGGTGCTCCGGAAGAGTTAGCAGCAAGTTAACCAATGTTGCGTAAATATTGTGATTTTTTTTTCGTTGCAAGGAGAAACCTCTAATCAACAGCATTCGGATCAAAACAATGGAAATCCGGGATACAAAAATTGTGAAAGTACCAAAAATTCAAAGAAATCGAAATTCAAACCAATATCCAACGGAAAGAACTTCTACCAAGTGCGATAAATTTTGAAGTTTTTCCATAATTTCAGGGGTAAGAATTTAAATAAATACTACAAAATCTCGTAAAGCAATAAAAAGTAAAGGGATAAAATAAATAGGTTTTTTGGGGATTGGTGACATCCATGGAAGACTTTTCCTTTCTTGAAATATTTTTAAAATTATTTAGTCTCTGTAAACAAAATTTGAACTGAAGAATCTTTTCTCGTTATTGGATTGTCAAATAAATGTTTATGGTAGTTAACTAAGAAAATTAAACAATAAAAATAGCCACAATTTGTGGAAAGTGTCAAGGAGTTGAGAAAATACAAAAGCCCTAAACAATGGACTCGATAAATCAAGATTGGCGCAATATAATGCTGTTATACACTGTATGACCAACAACACTATGGGACTATTCAAGGTTTAAGTGCAGGTTCGATTTTTCTTGCCAGTCTTTCAAAAAACCATTTATTATTCTTTAGAACGTGAATTGAATATAAGGGAAGCTACAAAAATATTTCTCTTAGAGTCAATTGGCGTTTTATGAGTATTGAAAGAAATAGCACATATTTTCGATAAATATTAGGGCTTTATTTGATCAAGATGAAATTTTATATCGCCCAATCACCTTCAATTGTATCATGATTACAATACATGTAAGTTTACCGATATTTTCTTTCGTTTGATGGCTTCTAAAAGTGAGGGAATTATTCAACGTAAAAGATGCAAATAGTGTGTACAACCAACCCCAAGGCATTTGTTATGAATATTTTCAGAATTTTGCAGATATTTAATTCAGTTGAAATCAGTTTTATATTTATTACAATATAAAATAAAATTAGTTTCTACATAAAAACACAATATAGTAACAAACAAAAGATAAAATGACCAGTATTCTAACGACAGTTCAATAAAGGCGACTGAAACAGTGATTTCTTTCCACCACAAACATTCTTTCCGGCTGAATATAATATTATGGCATATCATTTCCGATACCAAAAATAGACTATACGCTATATCAGAGTTTGTTGGAACGGGTAAAAACGTTATGGAAGAAAAACTGCCTGACGTATTCTATAAAATATTGTTTATTTTGTAGATTGAAAAAAGTGCAAGTAAGTTGCAATGATACTTTTAGCAATCACGATGTATTTTAAGTTGCGCCGAATTTTTAATTCTCTACTGGGATCAGCCATTTGTTTGCCGGAAGTGGTTCTTTGCACGCGCTAGCGCGAGACCAAGAGTACACATTGTCAACGCTGCGTAATAATTAAGTAATTAAAATAGGATTAGATAACATGCAAAAATGGCTCAAGGCGCACTTGAATGGAAATTTAAAAGTAATTCTTTTTATTTGAATCGCAAGAGAAGGTCCAAACAAAAGAAATGTGCACATTTTTTAAATTACTTTATCTAGGTCAAACTTAAGCGCTCCCGCCCAAAACGAAGATGGCCGACCGTCAATGTTAAATCTTCGTAGAGAATTTCAGGGGCAGATGATAGTATGTAAAACGTTATCTAATTGCGTTTAACATAAACCGTTTACTGTGGGATAATTCTTTCTGTTGTATGAATATAAATACAAAGACAAAATCGCACAAATAAATTTTTAAAGCTCGAAAATCACACTCCAGAAAACCCTGACATAGAGTATAATACTTTTACAGTAGAAAGAAGATTATAGAATTAGTTAAATTAATGTTCAAAGAAACTGAATTTAGTTAATCCAAATTAAATTGTAGTGTGAATACAAATGTGGATTAAATCTGACGTCATAATTAGTAACTTTACTTATGGTCTTTTGATGTCTACGTTTCAATTTTAATCCGGATTAAGTTAAGCCACACACCAAACACTAGTGTGAACGCAACATGTTACCTGTAAAGTGGCTTAACTTGATCAGGATTAAGTTAATCTGGATTATGGATTAAGTTAATCCAGGTAACAGATTAAGTTATTCCGGATTAAAATAACCCTAGTGTGAACAGGCCCATAAAATCTCCTGGTTGCCGTCAGGATCAACAAAAACAAACCAGTTAACAGACTATTCTGATGACTATTCAAACATCTGATGGCTTTTAAAAGATCACATGGAATTTTAGACAATGTGAGCTAAAATTCTAGTCACAAAAATTAGCAAGATAGACCTTAAGACTACTTTTGTAAAAGTTTGAATATTTAGGAAAAAAGGCATTCTAAGAAGAGAGATTAAACAGTAAGGAAAAACACAAAGAAGACTACTGTTATGTGATTCTTACCATGACATGTAAAAACCATCTTTGAAAGAACTTTCATCCTGTAGAAACTGGTGTACACTGTGACGAGGCAAGTTACTGCTGACTTCACATGGTTCATTATTATGGAATGCTGGATCACTGCTGTATGTCTATAAACAGTCATTTAATGTAGAGATTAATAAGAATAAATCTCTATGTCCCTTCCACATTCCTGGGTGCATCATAATAACAAATCTATACTAACAAAAGTTTACCATCGCTTAGAAACATCCAATTTCGTTTTCATCATTTCAAAGCAATGTCAGAAGCCATTATAGAATATTACCGGGGCATCTACATGCTATATGCAACCATTCTATAATAAAATCAAAAGCCTGCCTTCAAAAATGTAGGAGGAGTTCACGTC
>JARWCS010372231.1:0-10222 GCA_034783895.1 Geukensia demissa
TATTTCTGGTAAATGATGGACGTTAATTTTGTTCTCAAACGATTTAAATCGCGATGCGGAGGACCACAAATACGACGATAAAAAGGCAAAAATCCGTTTGCAGGTTCCGGTTTTGTCTGCGATCGCTATACTTCGTGGACCCCCCAGAGGGGCCCCTCTCGTAAAAAGTCAAATTTATGACATTACTTAATTCCTCATGTTATGATTTGAAGAATTTTTACACTGCTTCAGATGGTTCCAAGACATTTTTAAAAAGTTTAAAACTTGTGATACCGAACATTGCGCCCAAGAGAGGTTTAGAATGTTGGGACAACGGAAGAGCTTTCAATATATGTGACTAGGAAAACAACTAAAATTCTAGATGTATGGGATCTAGAGATTCATCTGGACCTGAAAAGATTTTGAAAGGGGTACTGTAATTCCAAGTAATTTTATACCCAAAACTAGAGAAGGCATAGTACTCATTGTCCACCCTTGATTCGACCTATTTGTCGACATCCGCAAAACAAAGGAATGTTTAATGTATATGTTTTACAAAAACCTGCAATTGGCTAATACTAAAAAAAGATTTTTTTCGTTTAAGACTTTCATTTTTGTTTTTCACATCAAGTTAATCCTTATTTTGTTTGTATAAATGATAATGTAATAAAGTTTATATTATGCCTGAAAGTATAGTTAAAGATACCAAGATTTAGTATTTTGTATTGCTTGTTTTTATTGAAATAATTTTTGGTATAATTTGTCTATTTTTCATACAGTATACGAAATGCATGTAGCATGAGAGTGTTTGCGTCAAAAGAAATGAAACCATAGTTTGTTACAGACAAAAATCGCACCTCACAACAATACAACTTGACAAAAATCCGGCAGCTCATGATAGCTAAATTATGGGTGGTGGAAATTCCAAGAAAACTGACAAACAGGACGAGGAGGAAAACAGTTCTGATTTTATTGACATCGAACAAGAAGATGGGAGTGATGAGGTATATGTAAATTGTTAAAATTAACTTTATGATAGACAATAAAAATAAAGATTACATAGGTACTACATGTATGTATATATTATTACACCAATTTATAAAATAAATGAACAAACTGCCACAAAAAACAACTGACTAAATGTTCTCGTAATGAGAAAATCACTTGACAACATGGAAAACTCGCTCTAGACATTTACAACGAGATGAAATACTTATACATGAGTACATTGCCTGGATTCTCCACCAGATTCTGCTTTTTCATTTCTGATTACACGTTTTAATAAGCGAACATAAAACAAAGCTCATTTATTTCGCACACCAATAGACATAACTGTAGAATTATATTGTGAACAGCGAATGTACACATTTCTTTGCATATACAACTAAGAAAAAAGGATGACATACTTTAATTAGATATACGACACATTCGAATATTTCACTTAAGAGAGTTATTCGTAGGTGGAGTCATGGAAATTTTTTTAAAGGTCATAATAATAACTCATAGATTCTCATGTATTTTTTTTTTCAATTTGCAGCGGGACGAACATTATTTTTATCATTTTCGGTGAAAATGCTGTAAAATTTAAAGAAATTATCAAAAAAGTCAAAAAGACATAAAAATTGTGAGATTTGCACAAAAAAATGCAATATCATACAGAACCTACACAGAAATCTTATTATTAAGCAATCCAATAAGACTTGGATGCTCTAATAGAATAGACAGTTCTTGTGCAGGTTATGACACCCCTCGTGTTATCATTTTTCAAAGTTGTACACAAAATAAGCAATGAAGCATGCATAAAACAATAACGATCGTAGAGATTAATAAAATAAAAACACCAAAAAATATAATCATTCAGCGAGAAGGGATATAAATCTGTTGGAATTAAAAGCGGTTTAAAGTGAGCATGTCACCATTCAGGAAAATATTGCAAAATTTTTTCTTTGTTTTGAAACCACCGAGAATTTAAAAAAATATAATTGAGAATGGGTTGCTGTTTGTCCGGCATTCATTTAGTATCCTTTATTTTTGTAATCGTAAGTTATATACACAAAAATGTATTTTAGCTGGATATAAAAGCGGAGGAAGAAAATTATCCACCAGCACCATCTGAACTGCCTTTCCAAAACGGCATGGTTTATAACAAACCTCAAGCGCCCTTGTTTCATGGCATAACAACAAATCGAAAGACATCAATGACGTCTACGACGCCATCTGTCGTTAGTACATCAAGAAGTAGACGTTCCTTAAAAACACACAGACGAGAACCATCAACCAACTATGCCAACGCCATTGCCACAGCCTTGCTGGTATGTTTTTATAGTACTTGGAGTTTATTTTTCATTCTGTTTTATATCACTTATATACAATAAAGTTGCTTAATTTGTATAAGATTTACATGCAATTTTGGTACAAAACCAAAAAAAGGTAACAGAATATCATCAGTTATTTAAATTTAGATTTTGATATTGCCCAAAATTCCTCATATGCTGCAATAAATATCAAGCTGTCAACATTAAGAATTTAATCTTCCTTCACTTTTCTGCTACCTAAATGTCCTTACAAACAAAGTTTTATTGTGGGATCTACCAAATGCTCCATAAAATTTATTTCCAACATACGGACAGTTATTTCATTCGTAGTTAAAACGAGCCTCGGAGTTACTATCTAACAAGCTATTCTAGATGTGGCAGAAATCAAATTTGGATTCTTGAAAAATTCCAAAGTGCAGTTAGAATACATTAAATTATGACCCCCTTCCTCTTAGAATAATATTGAAACATTTATTACTCCATTTGTGATCCACTATTCAAATTTTTTAACTCAAAGAAAAACTAAAAGCTTTGGTTCACATTCGTTTTGTTAAAAAAAGATGACAAATGCAGGTACAGATAATTGGTTCTACGAAGAACAAAGGATTCTAATAGAAAGCAGTGCGAAGAAAACATTTGCAGGATATATGATTTTTTGTTTGGCAACATTTTTGTAACTTTTGGTAGACGTTTGTTTGAACAGACTATCGGCATTTCGATGGGAACAGACTGTGTACTCCTTTTCGCCGATTTATTCCTTTATTCGTATGAATCGGACAACATACAGAGCTTTCTACAGAAAAAAAGAGAACGTTGCCTTAATTTTTTAGTTTCACGTTCTGCTATAAAAAGGTGATGTTCTTTTAATTAAAAAATAAAATTGTGACTATGTTGTCTGCATCTATCCCATAAAATTTGAAATCAAAGATACTACAGACACTGAAAGGCCTGCTTATATACCTAGAACTGAACCTAGAAACAGACGGTAAGGTCAAGTTAAGAATAAAATTAAACGATAAGGGAGAGGCCCTTTTTTAATTTCCGTTCAACCGTAGCACATCGTGCCCCAATTACATACGGAGTATATATTTCTCAGCTAATATTATAGTCCAGGGCTTGTGGTTCCTATAAGATGTTATCGATAGAGACTACCTGCTGTCAAGAAAGCTACTTACTCACAGATTTCTAAAGGATAGATTAAAAACATCACGCCATCGTGTTTTGGTTGATAATTATGAGATATTCATTAAAAATTAATGACGGAGTTTTTTTTTCGTAACTTCGAATCCTTTCATATAAGGGTTGTGACTAACACCGATTAACACCGGCATTGACTAACGAGTAACATGACTGTGTGATGCCACGTTTAGCAGGAGTTGCTTACCCTTCTGAAGCACTTGAATTTACCTTCGCTTTTATATGGCTCAGTTTCGTTTTCATAGTAGTGTTTTGTATACCATGTTAGCCTTCGTTTCATTTCGTTGTGTATGGTCATGTATGTATTTCGATTTGTTTGGTTGAGCGCTTCTTTTGCTATATTTGAATTTTTGACTTCCTATGTTTCGGTTCTAATGCTACTGATGAGAGGTTACTCCTTGAAATGTACATATAGCATACCTAAATTTTCCATATTTATTTAACATTGGTAATTTTGTATTCTGACTGTGCGATTTCAGTAAGTCCCTTTGGTATCTTCAAATTTTTTTTTATCAAGACAAATTGAGAAACTCTGCAACAGATAAGATCTATTTATACAGGATATATATCGAAACATTTTATGTTGGTGTAACGGGTTTGTATGACGTTTTCGATCAATCAATTTTTCATTATTTGGAAAACTTATTATTTCAGAATATTGCTCATAAAGCCGAGACATACGAGAGTTTACATAAGGACCTAACCAGTACCCTTGAGACAGACAAAGAAAAAGTTTACGCTATAACCCTTTGGTTGAGTCAACAGGATATTGAGACGGGGAAATTCCAAAAGTTTAAACCAGACACACCGCGCGGTTATATGCACTTAATTCAGAACAGACGTGGTACGTTCCCGTCTTTCTTTGCACAGCTATGCAGAACGGCGGGAATACCATGCGTGATAGTGTCTGGTTATTCAAAAAGTGCCTCATATGACGTAGGTGAAATGAATGATGATATCCTGAAGCAAAATACAAATGCTTGGAACGTCGTGTATGTTGATAAGTCATGGGAAATAGTGCACCCGTATTGGGTTTGTCGCGGCCTTGTTGGTCATCGACTCGGTGGTTACGTCAAACTTGAAAAAGGCGGTCAGGCTGTTATGCAAAAAGAAACAGCGAACGAAGGACAATTAACAAAGTGTTTTAATAAATATTACATTTTTACTGATCCATATGAATTCGTTTATAGAAATATTCCCATTGATGAACAATCAAAGTGGCAGTTACTTCCTCGACCTTTAACCTTTGATGAGTACAAGCATAAACCTTACGTAAGACCCGAGTTTTTCAAACAGAAATTAAAGCTAACGAGTGAAGACGACTGTTTACTCAAGACCGATAATGGAATATGCAATATTAATTTTCAAATCCCGGCCAAAGATTCGGGGATTATAAATTTTACATACGAACTGGATATGAAAATTAAGGAAGAAGAAGAAAAAGAAGAGCAAACTATCGAACCAAGTGTTATTGTGAAAGAAGGTCAGGAAACGGGAGGTAATGATGTGAAAAATGACAATGATAACAATAAACATCATCATCCAAGTAAAGAGAAAAATACTGAAAACGACCCCAATAAAATCTCTACGACTTTTCAACAGGATGGTAATAATAAAGATACAAATGTTGCACTGACTCCACAAAAGGATGAAAAAGATGAGAATAATAATATTCGCGCCAATATAGCCCGGTACGTGGTAATGATGAGGAGTGGGTCAAAGCAAGAAAACGTTTCTTTTGAAGTTAGACTTCCTAAAGAAGGAATTTATAAAATTTCAATTTTTGCCGGACGAGAAGATGATTGGGGTGATGATCCTCCACTTGTGTCATCATTTCGTTTACTTTGTGATAAACTATCAATAGAGGAAATCCCGGAAATGGTCCCTATTGACCCCGGTATAGTTGGTTGGGGACCAGGGCCGAAGTCAATAAAGTCTGGTTTGTTATTGCCATCGCATGATCGAGGAAAAATTGAAGTTAATATACAAGAGGAGATATTAATACAATTTCAAGTTGTCACTAAGAAGGAAATAGCTGTTAAAATGGTTCACAATACTTTATCTAGTGAAGAACTTAAAAAATATTACTCGTACGAAGAGAGCTATTCTGAATTTTCAGAACGTCGAGAGTTAACAGTAAAGGCATGTGTTCCGAATAAAGATGAGTATGCTGTTCGAATTGGGACATTTGATAAGCAAAACAGAGCAAACCCGGACTATGCATGCAATTATTTGCTGACTTCGAAAAATACCGGTGTTAAAAAAGAAAGAGAGGTATTAGAAAAAAATAAAAGCAGATAGAACATATCAACCAGGCCGAAAAATAAATCTAAGTTAACTATAAGAAATATATTCATGTCACTTTCCATATCAACCCAAGTATCATCCCGAGTCTTGGGAGGGTTGATACCCGAGTTGATATCGAAAGTGACATGTAAAGATATTTTCATTTATAAGATATAAGTTCAAATAGGATGAGAAATTGCAATTTGTATTATGAACCAGAAAAACATACATTTCAAACTAGACCCTGTTTATATACTAATTATAAACTGTACACCAAGAAACTATAAAGGTGACCTTGAAAAGTGCGTGAGCTCTCTTATCAGCCTCGAATGTATAATAAGGCAATTGAACTCAAATTATACGCACAGAAAGGAACATTTAACTTCTATATATGTGATTAAGAAAAAAAGCTCTTCGTGTGCATTAAATTCGGTGTAAATTATCAATTGATATCACTTAGGTGGACAGTTACTCTGCAGGGGTAGCATTAACAATCTACATAAGATACATTTTGTTGGAAAATAACAGTTAAACAAATCTGTTTTGTTATAAGTAAGGCAAAGCAGATCCTGTCTAGATTTTATCTATATATTTCAAGAATACATCTGGTTTTCCAAACATTTTGCACTAACTTACCTGCTGAAATTAATCCAAAATGCGCATTTTAAGCATTTATATCCTGTATAGATAGCAAAACTGTACATGTATAAAATGATATAATGAGTTTTTTTGTTTTGTTTTTTTTAATATATAGCCTTGTATTTTCTAATAACCCACCTATTTCCGTTCTTAAAAGACGATTCTGTTTCATTTACATTTCTAATTTTAATGAACAGACTTATCGGAAAAATCCGGTACAAAAAACCGGAAAATTTAGCTTATGGCAGGATACCGATACCCACCGTGATTTTCTTTTCATAATTTTATTCCATACACCGTGAGTAACTGTATCAGAAATATTGTGAACTCCTTATTAGATCTTTACGGCTTTTGAGACTGACAAAAAATGACCGAACGAAAACTGAACCACTTTTCGCCAAAGTTTCAAACGCTTCTTACTCAAAATTTTAAACATTTTAAAATAATGATAATTTGTCTTAAAACAGAAGACCGAACACCCTTAAAATGAACTTATATCATGTTGTGTTAATATGGTACATATTTCGATTGTCTAAACGAGAGAGTGTCATTAACAATAACTTAATTAATTTTGCAGTGTATTAATTAGATAAATTAAAGGGTGGTCCATATTTTAAAGAAATCCTTTGTTTTCGAAAATTTTGTTATGTGTTCTAGGGACCTTTAGTGAAACAAGTAAGAAAGCAGCTTAAGGAAGCCTGTGTAAATAATAATTTAGAAGACATAGAAAACCTACTTTTTCGCGCTGAAAAATTTCATCTTCATCCAGACACAGATGATGATGTAAGGCGACTTCAAACGAGGAAAGAATTTCTAGAAATGAAGAAACGTAAGTATAAAAATATGATAATGATAACGTTGTTGTCTCTGAACGGCCGATTAGGATCTGTTTCAATTTCTTGTTCCACACAGTGCTGTTTGCAATTAATAAATATAGTAGCATGGTTTGGGTTCAGTATAGCACTATACAAAGCAATACCTTTATAACCAATCCCACAGGGAGCTAAAGCAAAGCGATGTGAGACCAAAACATTTAACTGAATTACGTTGTAGAGTGCAATAGTATTGGGATGAAGCTAGTGGGTATCGATATTCATCTCATATGCATGAGAAATTGATATAACTGTTGCTTCTCAAAAATGGAAAAATCATCCTTCACTTTAGTATAATTAATCTCGTATTGAATAGTTTTATCACTAATCCATTATTAATGTTCACGTCGAAAATTTGGTGCTCAAATAGCATGTTTTTAGTATAAGATTTAGTCTTAGTATCATTTTGAAAATACCAAGCAACTTTAATATCAGCTAAAAAACTTAATTAAATTAATATGGATATTTTGTTATTTATTCAGTATTCCGTGATACTTTTCTACGTAACAACATAGATGCCTGCCATAGGACAATTGTCAAAGCAGAAACTTCACAGTTTGCTCAGGTGTTCCAAAGTGACATCGCACATGTCAGGAAATTGATGGAAAGATTGCAACACCATGACAGATGGCCTCATGAAATTCCAGAGAAAAATAGGTTTACTCTTACAGAAGTTAGTCATTTGCAAGATCCTCCCGATAAAGCGAAAGATGTAATGAAAGCGATTTGTCTTCTGGTGTTTAACATTGACGATGACTATATGGTAATATATTATTAATTTTATTGGTGGAAAATAATCATAAATTATGACCCCTATGTATTTTTAAAGGTTGACAGAAAACACCAGGTCAAAAGCGTCATATCGCACGTTACTGAAATTAACAATTGCATCATGTGCATATTGCCCTAACTACGTCTTATAAGAATATTCGCAATTACAACATATCCAAGACATTTCGTGTCTAACATCCTTCATTTTGATAATTTCTTACTTTAAATATTATGCAAATGAATTGAAACGCTATGATGAAACATATGAAGCAGTGGTGGAAAAGGAGTGGAAGCTTACTTGATAAGTCTCTACCAGTTGCCCTGCTGAAAATTTGTAACTTTGATCATTTTCACAGTCGCCATGGTGACCAAGAGCAAGGACGCAATTACTTCAGGTGGATCAATAAAATTGGTCAATCAGTCTTATTGATGCACAACAGAGTTGTAACATGACTCAGTACAGTGTCCGACGGAGGGCTTTCATGGCAAAAATAACATTTTTGTCTTTGGATAACTGAAATAATACCCACAAAAGTAAAAAAAAATACTTTTGTGGTCTGACGATATATTTAAAACATATAGTTCATATCTTAACTATGGTCCCCAGTGGTCCAAATGAAAGCCTGCTCCACCCGAGCAAAATGACATTATCGTGACATTTCAAATTATCGGTGTACTTATTCCTTTCCTTTTGACAGCAGCATGACGTATACATACATTTTAAAAAGAATATTAAGGGATAACATTTATTGTGAGGTTGATAAGTTTTTATTGAAAGAGATTAACAGTTTCTGAGAAAATATTATCTGTTTCGATCATATTCACAATAGACTTTGGCTGACCTGCATGTGTATAATGCATAATAACTTATCTTATCTAAAATTGATATACCTGATTTTATTCAGTTGTAATTCTAATTTGCGGGCGCAGCTTATGCTATAGATACAACTTCATTTCAATTTGAAATGAACATTTTCACCATAGAGTGCAATATTAATTTTATAGACTTCTGCCTCGTCTCGCGGGTTAAAAAGTCCCTAGCTGTCCAGGGAAACAATAATGATCTCAGTTATGTTTTTGTTTGTACCTCCACCGAGTATGCACAAATAAAAAAACCAACAAAATAAATCCCTTATGGTTAAAGGGCCAAAAGGTCTTGAATAAATTTTACAACTGGTGTGGTTTTAATACAGATAAAAGAAGAAAATTAAAATGATATACTTAAATTATATTCTAGATTTGAAACGCAATATTATTATATAAAATCATGCATTTTGAGGAAAGATTTTTTCTCAGTCGAAAACTTTAGGTAGAATGGTAATGGGATTTTTTTGTGCAGAGGAAAACTGCAATCTAAATGTAGGATGAATTCCGGCAACAAAATAGAATTCCAACATTAAACTATTTATCATAATATTCCTTTACCTTCAACCCTAACAGTGACAGGGGTCTAGTAAAATACAAAATTACCAATGTTAAACCGCTTCACTCGATGCGTTTGTCCGTCCTTCGCATCCAGGGAGACTTTCTTTGTCTAACCTGAAAATCAGAAATATTTTATCAATTTAATTTAATCTTTACACAGTGTTTATACATAATGAAAATGTGCACCTCCTATTATGGAAAAATGTAAAATTATTTCCTGGATTTTTTTGCATTTTCAACGTAATCATTTTTCAATGCAGAACATTTTAAGGGGTACTCATTTTGTGTAATCTGTAACTCACCTGTGATGCATAGACTGCTTTTATTTTCTTCAAAAGCACCTGAACCTACCATTGTTTTCATAGGGTTCATGTTACTCAGGCTTTAGTTTTCTGTATAGTAGTTTTTTTTTTACTGAAGTTTGTTTTTCGCTTCGTTCTGTTGGCCATAGTCTTTTAAATTCTTTTAAATTTGAACTAAATATTTCAGTCTAGCCCTTTGAACTACTTCAATTTTCTCTTTTTTTACCTGTTTGATACTGGTTTTCTTAAAAAGTATCTAAAGGACAGATATAAATCTTATTATTATGTCCTATAACTGATAACCGATTGGGTAATCATAATACGTATCCCATAATCAAAGGGCATAGTCCGTGGGCTAGGATAGCCTCCCGTTCGGGGGGGGGGGGGGGGGGGGGGGGGGGGGGGGGGGGGGGGGGGGGGGGGGGGGGGGGGGGGG
>JARWCS010372242.1:0-10222 GCA_034783895.1 Geukensia demissa
GCGAAAATTTGCATTTAATTTCTAATTTTTGTGTATTTTAACATCACACATAACAGTGTTGTTATGATTATTATCTCTAGACTTGTATATATATATATAAATATATATAGAATCAAAGTTTATGTTTGGATCTGTGTTATGTTGTTGACTTATACTAGTCAAAAGGGTCATATTTAACAGAGGCGGATCCAGGGGGGCCGGCCCCCCTTTGAAACGCCAAAATGATAAAAACGATAAGTTTAGGGTAAATTTTGGTCTTAATTTCTAATAGAAATGGAGAATATTGATGAATCAACAGGCCCACAAAAAGTGCCCGCCCCCTTTTCCAAAAGTCTGGATCCGCCTCTGTTTAAGACCCACATTTATAAAGTAATTACATTTTAACACTCACTGGTTTTAATGCTCAATGTTTTGACATGATTATTAACATTTACGTGTCGTATATTTTTAATGACGTCTTAATTTATATCTTCAGATTTTTAATATATTATGTTCACCCTATCATTTTGCAAGTACGGCTGGGGTGTTTCCAGTGGGAAAATAAAAACAAATGAAATAAAATTCTTTTTAGTACAAAAACCCTACATTTGCAGTCATATTTTAGAACTACATGTATATCCTGGAAACGGCTATAAAAGGTATGGAAGTCTTGGGACGCATGTAATATACGTCCAGTGTAGAATACCCATGTGAGAGATCAAAAGCTCATAGTCCAAAGAGACAAGACAAAATTGAAGCAAACCAAAAGACAAAACAAAACAAAAAACAAAGGCTTGAAATCTACGAACTCTTTTACAAAACAGGAGTTGGATCAGGTTCTCCGGAAAGTTAAGCATCGCCTGTCTTGCCGCGGCACCCATCGTGAAGTCCCCAGGGTCAAACTCGGTGTCAAATCATGATCTTTGATTCGGGATATTCGCAAATCGTGTCAAAACGGGAAAGCACTCCTGTGCATACAAGGAGGGGGATCAGGTGCATCTGAATAGTAAGCATCCCCTTGTCCTGCGCGCAGCACCCGTACTGGAATCCCTAAACTTTAATATGGGTTAACGTCAAACCGTGAAATGTATACATCTTAAGAGGAGACTGAACGCAAAAGCAAGGCATCTTCCATATATTTGAAAGTGTTGTATGACCTTATTTGTGTATTTGACTTATTTGAACTCGTTTTGGCTTTAGTCAAGATTGTAAAAATAAAACGGGAGGATTATGTACTTGTCCAACACGCTTGTGCCTCTCTCTTGTCAGAAGTCGTAACTCTAAGATGTCGCCATGTTGTTTCTTTTGTTGTTTTAATGTAGTAAAACATTTCGGTCTTGAACACGCACATTAAATGTACATAGATGATTTACTTGGGTGATTAAGAGACAATCACAAGGACTGTTTTTCCGTCCTTTTTTTTCTTTTTGGGTACATTCAATGCGATCTCTGTGACATTACTACAACCCTTTTCTGTTTTATATAATAAACATGTACCTTAACGATTTAACTGGAAATAGAAAGATTCGACTTCGTTGAAAAAAAATAAGTCTTCCCTCCAACATTGTTAAATGACAAATAAATCATTCGATGCCTCCATCACCTATAAAGCTTACTATCCCTTATTCCTTTCTATGATATAAATTCGTTGAAATCGGGTAAGGCAAATTCAAGTTAGAGTCCGGAAACGAAAATTTTCCGAAAAAATTGAATGACCCTGACCTTTGACCTTAAAATCGATAGGGTTCTTCCCCTTCGTTATTCCCACCAACTGTTTAAGTTTGGTGCAAATTGGGCAAGCCGATCTCAAGTTAGAGTTTGGAAACGAAATGCGGAATGGCGGAACCCCAAATTCTATAGTCCACCGATTTCGCGAAAGGCTGGGGACAAAAAGAGACTTGGTATGATTTGTCTATGAGACAGCCATCCAAAACGCATAAATTACTAACACCTTTTTGTCTTTATTGTTTTTTTTACCATTTCTGTTTAGGTCTACGATTTTTAAATCTCGAAATCCATTACAAAAGAAGAAAACATACTGGCGACATTTTTTTTTTTTTTTTTTTTTTTTTTTTTTTTGTGGAAAAGATTTTCCATGAATCTGAAAATTTTAATCAACTGGGAACATATGTGAAGTTTGGATAATTAGGAACATTAATTAAACAAGCTTTGTAGAGTTTTATTAAGCACTGATGACACTACGCGTTGGAACGGCAATACCTAATTACAATGGTTTAGAATGTATGGGAAAACTTTCCGAATATGATGTAGCTAAATAGATAATAACTTGCTTCGGTACAAAATTGACTTTTGTTATTTGAGTTCCATGTTCGATTTCTTCAATTCTGTTGTTTCGTAAATACTATTTTAAAGATAAAATCAATGTATCTCAGCTGTTTGATATTTGTTTTTCACATCAATTTTCCACCAATTAAATAATGTAAACTAAAGAATAATTCTGCGGACATGTTTTGTCAGAAATATATTTTATTGACTTCCAGTGAAATAAGTGCATTGATTTTTTTGCCGATCTGAAGTTCAACGAATTTAATTTTTTATTTTTACATTTCTTTGAGAACTCATTAATAAGAATGTAAATATAAGAAATTTTGGTCATGTTTACATTTCAGAAATTATAGATAGCCGTTATTTGGCTTTTTATTGGTAATAATTTTACTTAGTTACCATTCTTGATACCTGTAATAAAACGGAAAGACGCTGTCTTTTTAAGTTACCCACGGGCACAAAAAATACTATTTAAACCTTTGACAATTTTTGTAAACTTGTTTGTTGGATTGGGGTTTAACGCCACTTTCAACAATATTTCAGTCATGTCAGTATCACTGGTGGAGGAAGCCGGAGAGAACCACCGACCTTATCACGTGCGATGCCAGTAATTAAACTCAACCCGTTTTTGTATGGTTCAAAGTAAGGCGAGAACTCACGCCGTATAGGCTACAGGGATCTGTACAGATAAGTTTAAATCAACTATCTAGACCACTTGGCCACCCAGGCCCCTTTGTAAATTTGAAATTCTTATTAAGATAATTCTCTTGTATTCACTTCTAAATTTTTCCATACATTTTTATACGACCGCAAAAATTGCAAACGTATTATGGTATGATGCTGTCGTCGGCGTGGTCGTCGTGGCTTCTGTAGACAGGTTGGTTTCCGCAAGATAACTTGTGTTCTAGTTCACCAATCCTTTTAATGTTTTGGAATATTGGTAATGCAAGTTCTCTATTTCTTGTCCAGTTTTGATTGTTTGTTTTCCTTTGTATTCCCCATGAAAAAGTCAACATAATATGTCACAAGCATCATGACCTATCTCTTACTGTTATTGAGATAAAAAGGGTTCCAAAAATAACCACTCCCTAATTTTGAAAGTTTTTTATTTCTCATTAAATGATGATGGTTTTTTGCAAATGATTCCTTATGAAAAATGCAATAAAAGTTGCTCCTAGCATTTCTTCGTAAAATTTACCGTTTTTGTATAAAAGGGGTCAAAGGGTTTTTAAAATGCAATTTTGCAGGCGATGAGAAATTTTTATTTTTCATCCGATTTTGATGGGGGTTTTTGCATTGATTCCTTTCAATGAGAGCTTTCAGTAGTATGTCAACGGATTTTCTCTATCTTTTACCATTTCCGAGCTAAAAGGGGTCAAAGTAGTGGGAGGGGGGTTTGATGGGGTTTTTTTCAAATGATTCATCATGAAAAAGGCAACAAAAGTTACTCTAAGCATTTTTTGTAGCATTTACCGATTTTTGTATAAGAGAGGTCAAAGGGTTAATTTTTCAGGTGATCCGAAATTTTTATTTTCATTCGATTTTGATGGGTTTATTTGTATTTGATTCCTCTCAATGATAGCTTTCAGTAGTAAGTCAACGGATTTTCTCTATCGCTTACCGTCTTTACCGTTTTCGAGCTAAAAGGTGTCAAATTGGGGGGATTCAATTTCTAATAATATGGAAAAAATTTAATTTTTATCTGATTTTGATGGGGTTTTCCAAATGATGCCTTATGAAAAATTTAACAAAAGTGACATCAATTTTGAGGATAATACAAGTCAACATGATCACTTATCCAGTCATATTACGGTGTCCAGCATTTAACTGTGTCCAGCACATTATTGTGTTCAGCAAAAAACTGTGTCCACACTGACACAAAATTTCATTTGTTCACCTTTCACATGTCAACGTGCTGTGGTACAATGCTGCGCTCAGTTTTATCATAAATTAATGATTTTTCAAGTCCAGTGTAGAATACCCATGTGAGAGATTAAAAGTGCAAAGTTCAAAGAATCAAATTAAAAGATATGTAAGGTTCATAATCATATTTGATCTCACTGTCAGATGTAGGGGGTGGAAATTTAGTATTGACATATATAATCTGGGTATGTACTGGTGGGATATCATCAGTAATGAGTCTATCTTAGAATAATTCTAATCTAGTCATGATGATTCAGATGTAGGGCTCAGTATTTACATCTTTTATTATAACGTTGTTACTGTCACGGCAGGGTGTTGGACTGTTTACCGCATAATTTCTCATTATTGTTTACCTGATAAATATTTCTAGCCTTTGCTGCTTATAATTACAAGTTTCTGGAAGCTCATTATTCATAAAAGGTGTCTTTTAGTACTCAGATAACTCTAGTATTTCACGGAATACTGTTTGTTTACTTTTCGGCAAATGCGGCGTCTGCCATTTTGGGGAATGTAATCAATGATAAACAATGTTAATCTCAACTTATTTCCTAAATATTTTTGATTCAAAAATAACTTAAATGCACACAGAAATAAAGGTTTTTATTTTTACCCTGCCGGACACAAATGATTTGTAAATATGTTTAATGGAATGTTGTACTATATTTTTGGTAATACATCTGTGTACTTACGCATGTCGTCTGCTAAATCGCTGCGCATGCATGTGGTGTCCGAACGCTTATTACCCATTATTTTATTGATTTAGCCATGTCCGTCTTTCTTAAATTATTATATAGGCAAAAGGACAAACAACGGACAACTTAATATAATGTATTTTTATTGAATTTCAGTCTGAACATATTATATAGTTCCGGTAATCTCAAAAGGACAAGTATTCATTGGTTCTTGGTGTCACGTGACACCATCTGAAATCCTATATAAACGCGAGCGCAGTCAGAAATGGCAGATAGCTGAAAGTATCTCCAGCGGGATATTTGAAAACCTTAAAACTGAATAAACTACTAGGTGAGGATAGGAATAGAAATAAATAAATAAAAACATGGATTTTACATAGGAAATGGGACAGAACATAATTTTTAACCGCTGGGATCACTTTTTGAACAATATGGGACCAAATTAATATAATGTTTATAACGGAAGTACAGTAAGCTATCTCCCACCACGTCGGACACCACAACAATAACTAGTCTATGATATAAACCATATACATATGTTAACTTCTTTGTGGAATGATGTTCAAAGTTAATAAATATTCTTCAATTGAATCAAACGTATTGCACGTGTTTCAAGTATTTAGACATGACTAAGCACATAAGTGCTCGCCGAAAAATAAGGTATGGAACGCCATCTGGAACAAAATTCGCATGACTCATTTGAAATAAAAGACGGACAACACATGGTAAAAACCTTCAGCAACAATATAAATACAATCCAGGAAGAACCAGCATACAAATACAAAACTATAAGCCATATGAAAGAAGACAACACAAGTATTTGAACAGGGTTAGTAACACAGGAACAAGACATCATTCATGTTTTCAGTAAACCACCTGGTATAGAACAGGATACTCTAGGGTGGCTTACAATATACATGTACAAATGTATGGATTTTTTATTTGTGGAAATATTTTTGGTCTTTATTTTTACTTTCCAATTACAAATGATATAGTCAGCATCACCATGACCTAAACCACACAGGTTAGGATGCTTAATCTTTATTATCCAGCTCAATCTTCTCTTATCGTTGAAGTTATTTTACATAGCCGAAATTATATTTGATAAATTTTAATTTTCAATAAATGGCCATCCCCAATTCCCCTAAAATGAATTCCTTATTTACTCTGTTCTTTCCGCCACTTTTGTTGTTGCAGCTTTCGATTTTGACAACTTGTTCTCCTTTTCGCTGGAATATGACGGAACGTTCGAACTAGGCTGGACGATGTGACAATAAGTCCTGTAATGCCTACTATGCGCGGTCTATGATATCTAGATTATTCTTACGGTTGTTTTCAGTACAAAGAGAAATAACCCGAATTCGACAACAAGTTGGCAAAATGTAATATGTTGTAATTTACATATCATTGCAGTAAAACATGCCCTATACTCTTAGTATATCTGTAATTAATAAGAGTTTTTGAAATGCAGGAAAATTAGAGTATATCTTAATGGTGAATACAGAAAAACGAGAAAATAATCCGACATCTCTTTTACCACAAAGACGTACAAACATGAAACTTAAAAAACACAGATTTTAAACATGAATCTTGCCTAACATGAGGTGTAAAGATCTGGTTTTTATATATTCTTTATGTAGATCTTGTCCTCATCATTATCCTGAGGTTGAACTGAACAGTAAAATAGATAATTATTGCCAGTCACACGAAATTAAGCATTTATTGAAATATGCAAAGATGATCAAATTAGCTAAATAAAATTGTTAAGTTCATCAAGATTTTATATAAACAAGTTTTTATAAAAATATTATGTTAAACTATTTGCATATAATTATCACACTAAGTCCACTCATTCATCAAACCAATAATTTAAGGTATAAAAATAGGATAAGTGGCATTTGACAGTAGAAATTCTACGGGTCCCATTACGGCCTTCAATACTGAACCAGAGTCCATACCATAACGGAAGCTGTAAAAGGCTTCCAAAATACAAAATTGAAATTATCAATAAAACACAATCGACCTAATATTTTGAAAAAAATGTTGAAAAAATAACAATAAATGACTATCCAAACAATGACAACCAGTGGACTTCAGGTTCCTGGTTTGGGGCAGGCACATTAAGTATATAACTGTGTTTGTAAGCGCTCATCCCTCCCCTAACCTGGGACAGTAATGTGACAAAACGGCAATGAAAACACTCGATAAAAATCGGTTGAAGTTGATACAACAATCATGTCCAGAAATCATGACCTTTTTGCTAATTTACGTATTCAAGATGGCGTCGCCTGTTTAGCTTTATAACATATTTATTAAACATATATTTTATTCATTTGATGTAGTCAAGTTGTGGGGGCTGAAAATAAAACTAGAACATTATCGAAAATCTTTGAGCCATAAATGAACAACGTACGTCAGAAATTCGAGGATCCCAAGGCGTATGAAAATTTGAGGCGGAGAACCTTTTGCAGTCTATGTAAAAATATACTGAAAAAGCTGATTTTGCCACATTGACTTGAGAATTTAACCTAGAAGTTCATTATGAAAACAAGTTTCGGGGACTGATTTAAAAACTTGAAAACACGGTTCTTTACGTAAAACAAACTTTACATTTCTATCAAATATACTCGAGGTTCCCACAATAAATAAAAATCGCTCATTCCTGAATGCGAACCAATCCAGAAATCAACAAAATCATCAAAACAACTGCATGTAATAGAAACCAAAGGATTTTATATTTTGACGTGACGGAAGTGTAGCGTAATGTGATAAATTAAGAATCTATGCCGGAAAAATGAGGAATTTCCGTAAAACTGTAAATGATTATTATATTACTTCGAATATTGGAATAATGGCAAAAACTGATCACGTGACAATTTTCAAATCAAAATATTATGAAAATTAATGAGAGCAACCATCAACAATTTCTGGCTATCATCAACAACAATTACAATTAAAACAAAAGTATCGACCACGAAAGATTACTCGCAGTTGCTGTCTGCTAGTTCAAAACCCCAAAGCAACCGATCAGGAAGTTTTCTTTTATTACGATGTCAATGAAAACACGTCCAATTGGAATTAGAGTTTAAAAAACATCAGAAGTCAAAGAAAACATGGGATTGTGCAGATGACAATATAAAAATATTTAGACGGGAAGTAGAAAATGTTACAACAAATATAAACTGCCAAGTTGATTATTAAGCTATTAACAAGAAAGTCAATATTGGTACCAATAAAAACCATATTTAAAGATTAAGTAATAATGCTGTTTCAATATCCTTTACCGAAAAGTTTATTAAGATGAATTTTAAATGTTTAAGACCATTTTAGTTTATATTTCCGAGCTTCATTTACCAAGTTTGCGTAAAAAGTAGGATTTGATATCCCATTTTTCATTAGATGATAGCAAGTACACCCATATTTTGATAACAAATCTTTAAATTTATGAAAGAATTCTGTAAATGTTTTTGATTAATTTGTGGTAACGAAATCCTTGACTTAATAATTTGTCAGTACAGAGATTGCGTTTAATTAAATCTGAAACGTCGATACAAATACTGGCATAACGAACAAGCTGAGATATATACACACCGTATGAAGGGCCAAAGGAACGTCCCCGTCAAGGAAGTGTAAATTAACAATTAGAAATGAGAAATCGTCTCTCTTGTCGTAAATTTGACATTAAGAAATATCGAAGTCCAGAAATGGGCATTTGATGCACTTGTTTTTGGCTTTATTCAAGGTAAATTCCGGTGGATAAATCTCGGGAGTGTATTTGTACAAATCTGAGTTATTTACCGAAAAGATATCATCAAGGTAGCGGTAGGTCTTGTTAAATTTGTGTATCAAATCAGATCTAGAAGGATTTTTATGAAGTTTGGCCTAGACTGTTATTAAAAACAGTAAAGAAACAGATCTGCTATTAAAGGAGCACAATTTGTGCCCATTGGAATTTAAAAGGCATTTTAACTATTATTTAAATGTTAGTTTGATAGTACAATTTACGCGGAATTATATTAATACTCATATTTTAATACCATCAAAATTATTTTTTCAACACACACATGCACACTCAACCCTCTCAGACATTCAAAACATTTATGCTGATTTAAGGTCAATTCGTGTGGACAAATATTAAATCAAAGGTATAGCAGTAAGAGATTTTCAATGCTTACAGTAGCAGAAAACAAACAAATTGTCAATCAGAAAACTCCCTGTTGTTGTGTTTTATTTTTCCTAGAAATATATACATGAACAATGAAAAGGTAACCAAAAGTGTGTACAGCCAATAAGAAATTATACAAATGAAGTTTTTTTAAAGTCATTAAACTAACCAAGAGGTGTCCATAACAGTTAAATCAGTAGTATCCAACCACCACAGATTGAATCAGTGAAATCAAAATTATCTATACCAAACATACGTTGAGGGTAGCCGGGGTAAATAAATAGGTCGTTCGGTTTCATCGCCTGCAGGAAGAGTCATCCGTTAGTTCAAGCGGGATGTATAAATACTCAAAATCCCCTTCGTAAAGGATGTGTCGGGGAAAGAATAGGCACTAGGTATCTCCACCCTGGAGCCACTTATCCTCTAAAAGGGTCGTCCTTTGTTGTGGGGGTGTATAAATTCACAAATAGTACGGAGGGAGATGATAAATACGCCCCGTATTTAAGAAATGCCACGTTCTAAGCACGTTAAAGACCCCTTGTAACAAGTCATTGTAAAAACTTAATTTTCCACCCCTATTCAACCCGTAATCTTTCCAGCGGCAGTCTAAAAAGTCGACAAGTCCCTCCCTTACTGGTCCCCTGCTCACAGTCTTAATATTGATTTACTGTTTGTGAACTGGTGACCAGTGTCAATTATTTACTACAATAAATATTATTTTAATACATTACATTTATGATCATATTAACTCAATACTTTCAAGTTGTCTTTACAATTAAAATTCAAATATATAATTGTTAAAATATCTGTCCAGTACACGATATTCAAAACCATGCTGAACATTTTGACTGTGCGATTTTTTTTTCTTTACTGGTTTAAACGGCAACACCAGAAATACCAGACTTTGCAAAGGAGTTGTAAGTAAATATAGGCCAGGTTTTTTGCTAAACAATTTGAGGGCATCTTTCATTCTCAAATATGATCAAAAGTTATGCAGTATATTTGTTAATTAAGAATATTAACTACTTCAGATAAAAAACGTGCACAGTGCTGTATTATGACGTCGTTTTCTGGGTGTTTTTTTTTACAAAAATAGCTATAAATATAAAAATAGAAGATGTGGCATGATTGTCCATGAGACAGCCATCCACCAAGTGACAGTAGAATTTTAACTTCT
>JARWCS010372253.1:0-10222 GCA_034783895.1 Geukensia demissa
GCATAAAATTTGCATAAGTTTGCAAAGAATCGAAAACTAGGGATTTTTGAAAATTAATTCAGGGTTGAAAGTGTTAATATTCATGACACAAAAATCTCATATATACAAGTGCATTCCAAGCAAAGGAACAGCGCTTTGAATGCTGTTCTTCAACTCAAAATCACAGTGAGGTCTTCAACACGGAGTAAAAACTTGCACCTCACTGTATGATCAAGACGGCCCTTAGCACCGCTTTGTGTGGAATTCTTTGCTAGATTTCGACGCCACTACATCTGTGAATTGAAGCACACAAATGCGGGGTAAGGTCAACAAATTATAGATATACACGGTCAAAGAAATCTACCAAAATCTGTTATAAGTTGCCCGACAGTAATACATACAAAATTAAACACAACATTTAAACTAACACAGGGCACATCAAGATTTTGTTAATAAGTCATTGAGTAAAATTGGAAACTCTGTTTACTATTTGACTTTGTTTGAAACTTATTTCGTCTGCCATTGATCCGAGATATCAAAGTATAAAATGGATCATACGGCAGATTATTTTGTATAGATCCTGTACGTGTACTGATCGACGTGCCCAAGAGATTAATTGAACTGAATCGCTTGTTACCGTAAATATGTTAGATGATATATAAGTAACTTTAAATTTTTACGTTCAAAATGAACAACCTTTTAATGCTTTTCCTTCTGATGCAGAGGTAACCGTTAGCTTATTTTGGGCTACTGTTTATTAAGATTTTTTTATCGGTTTTGATGTCTGTTCTTACTAAATGTCATTGTATTTTAACCGGATTTCCAACATTTTGACTTCGACAACTACTGACCAGATGTAAATCATCGAAATGGCCGTACCGTACATCAAATTGATATTGGTATTTGTGATACATTTATTAGATAGATCGTGTTATCTTGAGTCCATGTATATTTTTGTGTATTGATCTTATTAATTAAGATATTGATTTTTCCTTAACGTCCAGTTGCAATTATTACATGCACATTCATGACGCAACCATATTAATGATTCATGATGACTTGTCCTGCTTTGAACTGATTCGAACTTTTAACGTAATAGCTCACGAAAGCGACGATCCATAGGAGAACATGACACTTTACCCAGACACATTATTCTGACTCTTGCGCGACCAATTTTTGCTTGTACATTAAATGATGCATGCTTAGTTGAGAAGCAGCAAATCACAATTCTAATTTCATTTGTTTGGCCCGGCCTGGTATCAGTACCACGATTTTACTGACTCGAGGCGATCATGCTTACCAGTATACCACCAAGGCGATCCGTATGCATGATTAACCTCTGAATATTATTGATATGTCTAATAGTAATGCATCCAACCTTTCCTCTTTAGGATTTAATAACTTAAATGCAAAATTGAAAAGAGTAATATAGCATAAACAGCACATTATATTTTCTGAAAAGGAATCACGTCCAATTATTTATCAACTTACTTTAAATATGTAAAATATGTAAAATGTGTAACGGATCTATTAAATGGTTTATCAAAAAAAAAAAACATACAACACAATGCAAAAAAAGCAATAAGTCAAATGCCACAACCTACCGTAAACACAATGTGTTCTAGGGGAATAAACAGTTAACACACAAATATGGCATCCTATTAAGCTCGATAAAATCACCCACTAAAACATGAACTAAATAGCTTCTATGACTCATGAACACATAGATATAAATGACTTCATTCATACCTGAAAAGACTTTGAGTATTAAATGAATAATTATTGGCGTTTCGAACCAAATAGCAGTGTACGGTCAGAGCAGTCATCTTGTAAATCGTGTGGGGACCAAAACAACTCTGAGGTCTATATTTTTATACTTTTTAGAGAGAACTTCCCTGCCAGTTCGTCCGAAATAGTCAAGAGTAATTTGCTATAAGAACTTAATAAATCCTAGAATATAAACTTAAATGAAGATATCTGGTGATATATTTGGTTGATCTTCTGTCCAGTGTATCTAGAAAGCATAAACCAGTCAGCCGATATTCTAACATACGTTATTCACGAATAATATATGATATGTGATATAAAGAAAGTCTATCAAGACCATAAAGGATAAATAGATTGGTCCTGTTACTTTATTTAGCATGGATAAAACAAATCTATATGTTTAATACTAGGATGGTTACCTCTGTAATTTGTTGCATGACTGTAGATATTTGTGATGTTTTAATGTAGTGGACCTGCCCACCTGTGGCATCAGCAAGTTCATAGAATACTGCAGATCCGAGTGTTTGCCGCTTAGCTCGATCTGCAAATAATCATATCAAATTAAATATAAGAAAGTTTTTATTTATTTATTTATTGCATTTCTCTTTTTTCTATGAAACTACAAATATTTCAATCATATTTTTGTCCCAGAAAATTCTTTATGTCATGAAAATGTTAGACCTTTTGTGCAATCTAGATACATGCACCATGATACCATTATTTTGTCTCCTATTAATAATTAATCTTATTTTACGATAAGGGTAATGGATTAACCAACTTTAAATATCTCGATTTTAAAAATGTAAAGACAACAATGCTTTTGTGTGGGACAAATCGGAAAATAAAAAAAATGATTTTTTTACTATCCTTATCAAAATGATTATCTCTCGAATCTAAAAAATCTGACGGTAAAATGTAAAACAAAATAATAAAACTGATGTGACAAAATTGTTATTAATTCTTTAATTTCGTCTACGAGATGGCAAAATAAATATGTTGACAGTTACGGCCAACTTGTGCACACTAATATAAAGAAACAAAAGCCTCTACGCTTGGCACACAAAGTGAATGTACCTCAATGTTTTTAGACATCTTGAAACATGTTTGTGTCTTGACACATGTCTTAAATAACAATAACAATAACAATAGCATCCAATATATCCATATTTCTTAAGGTAAAATTCCCGCCAATCTTTACGACAAGAGGGGCGATTTCACTTTCCGTTCTCTTGCCTTAACGGGGACGATCCTTTATCTTATTCATGCGTTTATATTTATCAGCTTGTTCGTAGTCACCGAATGTACTTGCACATCATCTGATGAAACACGGGATATCACTTCCTACTTTTTACGAAAAGGTCAGAAATTTGAACTAAAATTCACATGGTCTTAAAATTCTTCTTATTTAACTTATCCGGAAGGAATATCGTCACAGCATTATTATTAAATCTTTAAATATGGTTTTTATTGGTACTAAAATTGACTTTCTTGTAAGTAGCTTTATACGGAACTAAACAATTTATATTTGTTATAACATTTTCTAATTCCTGTCTTTATATTTTCATTTTGGCATTTGCACAATCCCGTGTTTTCTTTGCCTTCTTATGATATGAAAACAATAAATCCAAATGGACGTGATTTTATTGACACCGTAGATTATGCTTTTGGGTTGTGAACTAGCATACAGCAACTGCGAGTGCTCTTTAAAAGTCGATCATTTTAGTTGTTTTAATTTTATTTGTATTTGTTGTTGGTTTTTCAGTATCGATCTCTATTGGTAAGTCCATTTCAGCCGATTTTAATCTTGTGTTTTCATCGCTGTTTTGTCGCACCAATGTCCCAGATTAATGGGATGATTGAACGAACACAAACTAGTTTAACTCTGCCACATACTTAATGTGCCTGTCCCAAGCCAGGAAACTGTACCAAGCGGTCAATGTTTTTTTAATTAGTCATCTATTGTTATTCATTCACAATCTTTTCAATGGATTAGGTCGATTATCGTGTTTAATGGATAGTTTTACATATCACCAATGCAAAATTTTGACAAAAGGAATAATGAAAAACTTCAAATATGTAACGGTATAATGTATGATAATGTTCTCATTTGAAAACCACTATACATCTAAAAAATTTTGACATTTAACGTTTGCCTATTGTATAATAATAAGAGATTTTGACTTTTTTCTTTATATGTTTACTTCCGAATCCGACAGAAATGATTTTTGTATCATCGCAAAATATCTGTATTATGGTTTTATACGTAACAGCAGCTACGTTATTCATAAATTAGATTACCTAAATCCCGTTTTTTTCTGTATCCACATGACGCAGTCAAAATTAACTGCAAGTCAGTATTTTTTGCCCTTGCTGCATTTATTACAGCCTGTTTCCTTTGTTCATCTTTAGCAGATGCATCAGTAAAGAAAAAGATTGTCGAATCATTGCGACACTGTTCTATACCTGTCAACATTCATCTTTATTAATATACAGTTACAATTAAAGATGCATTCTTGTGAGTTATGTGAAAGCATAAGATAAACACTCTTCATCTGGTGCATGTGAAATTGTCTTTTGTCTTCATAATCGACGTTGGGTATCGTTGTCCTGTGACAACATGATTTTTTCAGGTTTTCAATCTGAATTTTGTACGGGGACAAATGATTTTTTCAGTGCGTTTCTGGACAGTTCATTTTTTAAACGCGTTTTTAAGGTTAATTTGTACAGACGAAATGTTCATATTGCATTTTTAGATACAAAGCACAATCGTCCAACATATAGACACAGTAGAAACCAGTTTCAACAAGATCCGGAAAAAACCTAGTCCATATGGAAAACAGCCAGAATGCTCTGGAAAACATCCAGGAGCCATAATTTCAGTTTTCGATGAAATTCCATCTTTTACGGTTTTTCTTTTTTTGGAACTGCTGTTTTACGAGTTAATAGTTCTACATTTGGGGAGCCCATAAATAGAAATTGGAAATTTTTGTACAGATGCAAAACTGTAAAATGATATAATGTCTTTTTTAAATTACATCGCCGAATTCCGTTCTTAAAAGACAATTGTGTATCACTCTATTTCTTACTTTGATTTACAGACTCATATTTTTTTATCAACCTGTAGCTTTTATACTCTTAAAGGTTCGTCTGTATGCTTTTATTTTTGGAGAAAAAAGCCAGGACACCGGAAAAAATCCGGTACAAAAACCAGCAAAATGAGCGTAGGCCATAGTTGTGTTTTTCTTTGTTTTGCGTCCGCATGCTGGTTTTGTAATTACTGAGTTCAAAAACACACTAAGATATTTAAGAAAATTATTGGTTAAACAAGTCGGTGAAATTTTATATTGCTTTATTCAAACATAAAGAAATGGCTGATTTTTAATTTAGCATGTTTTTATAGATATATAGTTTGTCAAAATAGATTTATTTCAAAAATAGATGTCAACTTTTATAAATTGGTGTTAGCCTGTTTGACATGTCTATCCCAAAGGCTGTGTTTTTATTCCGTGTGTGTTTTTCTTCCTGGCTGGCTGATAGGTTTCAAAAAATTGTCTGGACGCAAAACAAAGAAAAAAAACCAGGCACGGCCTTATTGTAGGACAACGATACCCGCCATGTAATCGGCAACTATAAAAGCAAGATTTAATTCTCTTGTTCATTGATTATTTCAAACTGGAACTATAGACAAAATAATGACATAAATTTAATTTCATATCGGAACACGTAAATGACATCAACAGTATAAACAGAATCTATGAAAAATTAACCTAAGCCGATAAGTACGGAAACCGGTAAGGATCACTTCAAAAAATATATCTGTTGTAATATTGACATCGTATATCGAAATTGGGACATCGTATTTCAAAATTACAATATAGTTATGTCGAAATTACGATATCGTATGTCGGAATAACGATATAATTATTATGATATTGCAGGTTAAGGTTTATTGGAGGTATATAGTGTATCAACTAGAAAACAAATCATCAAATCAGCTGAAAATACAAAAGTTTTTGAAAAAGCATTTTTTTTTTCAAAATGGACCCAAAAATGTAGAAAATTTTGACCTCCCTATCAAAGCCTAATCTAAGAGGAATTCAATGGAAAAAATCCAATGACATCAAAATTGGATAAAAATAAAAATTTCCCACTAAATAAAGAAATATTAGTGAAAATATTTTTATTGTAAGGGTTACCTTGACTATAGAGCTTCGGGGCTCAAGATCAAAAAGGATTTTTCCTTTTCTATACCTTACTGATGTATAAGTTTTGTTAAAATCGGATGAGGAAAAATTAAATTAGAGTTTGGAAACAAAATGAAAACGACTATTTCGAATAAACACATTTGTATGACCCCTATTATATCGAAAACGGTAATAACAATCAGTCGCATACTTATCAAGGCATTCGCATTTTATGGGAGGGATCAAATGAAAAAAAAAACATTCTTCAAAATCGGATGAATAAAATCGTCCTAAAGGCATAATACTGATATAAAATCTATTTAATCGGATTTGGAAGGATATTTTATGGAGCTTGCCATAAATTAAGGCTTATAACAGTACATGAATAAGTCTGTAATAAAAATGCCACAAATGATATCCATATGAACTCCTACCTCCTCTCGATAATTTTAATTACGTATCCTGATGTAAATATTGCCCACATATCAAATTTATCAATTGCTCCTCAATCAAAATTTATGTTTAATAAGGCTGTGGGGGGGGGGGGGGGGGGTATAAAAGGTGGAAATATTACAAGTATCTTATAATTTCAAAAAGTCTACCAACAGGTAATTCATCTTTCTTGAATCTAAATTTTCTTTTTCGGGCAATGACTTTAATTTCCTCTTCCGATTTAAACGAAACTTATACAGAAGTACAGGGAATGGAAGACCCCCTATTGATTTTGAGATCGACGCAATATATTATAGTCTTATCAAAAGATCCATGAAAATATTAACTCCATTTCTGGACAAAATATTCTTTTTCTTTTTCTGAAACATGGTACAGAAATCATCTACTCAGACGACGACTAATTTACATCTTTCCAACATTGTAATTCGTAAAATTCTCTGATTGTTATCTTTATATTTCGCTTATTGACGATTCATACATTTAATCTGTTTATTTCATTATTTGGTGCATGAATGTTACTAGAAATTTATTAGATTAAATGATATAATGATTATCTTATATGATTCTATTTTAGGCCCCTAACGTGTCAGATGAAGAAATCCAGAAAAACACTATACCTGCAGTAAGCTACTTGTTATAAACTTATGTCAGATGTGGATAGTATCTTTCTATTCCGTATTCTTTGTTAATAAAATTGAAATTTAAAAAACTTAATTTTAGGCAAGTCCGCTGAATACTATCAACGGTTGTGATGGAATTGTGAAAGTCCGATCATTTTTAAAAAACTATCCAAAAAATACTGAAAAACAATCGGTAAAGGATATATGGGAATGTTTGCGATAGATAATGGAGGTATGTAAATCAAAGGTAAAGTTCTAATTGTCGTCATTCAATTATTGGTAGACACCGGTGAATATGAGACAATTTTATATTGCCATATTAATAACACTTTGCCGGAATAGTATATTATATAAATGATCAGTTACACGAAATGAATTTGCAAATGCATTACATTTCAGAAGCCCATCCATAGCAAATTCTGGACAATCCCCCCTCCAGATATCGATATGCGTTCAATTTCTGCAATCATTTCCAATCCGTCCTCCGTCGTAAGTCTATGGTTTGTTGATGATGCTGTAATAGATTTTTAAATGCTAAATTTAAAAATATGAAGATAATTAAAATATTTAATCTTTTATTGATACTATCACTAACCAAAATACATAAAAAGGGCTGGTTACTTTACCAATTGTTTATTGTGAATTATTACTAAAATCGCCTCGGTGAAGTAATGGATTGCGCGGAATATCGTGTGTTCGATCCCCGGCCGGGCAAACCAAAGACATTATAATTTGTATTTGCTGCTTCTCTGCTAAGCACACAGCAATGAAGAGTAAGATCAAAGACTGGTCGACCCAATGACAGAATAATGTGTCTGGATAGAGTGGCATGTCTTCCTGCGGACTGTTGTTTCCGTGAACTAGCATGTCAGTCTTGTATTAAGCAGGGTTCTTTGCTCATCATAATTCATTAATATGCTCTCGTTCTGAATATGCGGGGAATATTTGCCGCTGGACGTTAAGCAACATTCAATTATTCAATCAATGAATTGTCACTTACTATACCAAATACAAATGTTTAAAAATGTGTGTTTCAACAGTTGGACATGGTTGGTATCTATTGGCAAACAAATTTGACAGTTTACATTTTATAATTTCATGTAAACGTAAGTTTCTGACCTGCAGTGTTAAATTATAATAAACAGACTGTTTCTCATTTTCTAGACAATAGTTCCTAAATAGATGATGGAATCAAACAAACTTGTAAGCAATTAAGCTATTTTAACCGAAAAAAGATTTGCTGTTGAACGTTGCATTTTACACAAATTTTGAGGATTTTCCACAGTATGAAAAAGTCAGACCCGGTTTAGTGAAAAACACATAAGTACAATATTGTCCGACAGCTAGTTTTTGTTGCCAGACGCGGTACTGGTTTATATTCGAAAAGGAAGCAAATAACTACCACTCCATAATGTTTGTCCCCATATACCCAGACATTTCAGAAATATTTTTCAATACAAGAAAGGATTCAGTCTAAATTAAATAAAATTTTTTGTTAGTTTTCACTTTTTTATGTCGTGTGTCTCAACTCAGATTAAATACAAAGGTACAAACATAATCAAGAAAACTCCTACCTGGATCAGAAAATGTAACGAGTACATAATCTTTTGGTTTATTAACAGTTCCAATAACATTTGTGACAATGTCAATACAGGCGTCTTTTACTTGAGCAATATTGTCTCCCATAGATCCTGTAACATCTATGGTGAAGCCAAACGACGCCTTTGTCTTCCTGATAAGATTGAATAGCTTTACAAATACATGATTTCCTACTTCATTGATGATACCAATTTCTAAAAAAATATATAATAACTCTTCATGTAAGAATCTTTTATTACAATTTCAATTATAATATCTTTACATGTTTTTAAAAATAGGATAAATAGTGTTGATATAATATACGAATGCACATTAAAGGCTAATTCGTGTAATATGCATGCCTGTAATGTGGTATTTGAAAAAAAAGCATGTCATAATTATTTGGCGGGGTTTTCTCACTTTGATTGACAAAAGTGGAACAACCAGAGTAAAAATAACAATAACATTGTGTAATCCGTGAATTATGCCTTCAACCTTGGGATATATTTTGGCATATTACCCGGAAAACACAATATTATTGTATGAATATGTAGCGAAAAAATCATTTAAAATATTCTCTGATATTTTTTGCATGATTGTAAGGAACTACATCTCATCTATTGGATCTTACAATGTATAGTAAAGATGCATGGTTGAGAGAAATTAAATAACATATTGTCTAGGATGTTAACCAAACAATTTTGTTTGATTTCCGCTGTCAAAATCATCTTACAAACACATTTAATTATACCTCACCTCTTGCGAGGATCGACTTACAGTTTGTACACCTACAACAAAGCGCTCAGCGTGAAAGTCAGCGGCCATAACCACCAGTCCATATTCGTTTCTCAAAAGAATTATTTTCAGCGATCTAGTGTTACCTCTACGTGTCACGAAGATAAAACCTGTTTATTCGAAATTATATAATATATACTCTTCTTTACTATGTTTGCGATACCATTACCCACTGAATATTAGTTGTATTGATAAAAGAGTTACATGTATTAACAACACTTTCAGGGGGTGTTCCCTGAAATTGAAAGAATATTAAAAATGGGGATGATTTCCCTTTAAATTATGGCGAAAACTCAACAAAAATTAGCCTTGCTAAAAAATAAAATACGATCCTGGGAACATGTAATAATATTTTGATAATGACAGGCCAATTTCAAAATAATGTTCCAACTGCTTTGAAACCTATTTATTTGAAATAAAGTATTACCAGGATCAATTAAAAAATTTTCTGTTGCCTTCCTAGCAGCAAAGTATGCTTTGTTATGTAAATGGTGATGGGGAGAGTACTTTGGATCCAACCTATCTTTATTGATACCACCAGCAGCAGTTCTGATTCCATTTTCAGTGTCTGAACTTCCGCCATAGCCACATTTTCCGGTCGTTATATCTTGATTTATTCCTTAAAAAGAAAAAAATATTGAAATATCTTGCTTAATAGTGCCCAACACAGGGTAATAATCATGGACAGGTTTGAACATGTGGTTAAAACCTAACCTAGATTCGTGTATAGTTCCGGTAAGTAAAATGAAATAGAAAATCACAAACTTTATTTGTTTGTTTGTTTGATTGGGGTTTAACGCCACTTTCAACAATATTTCAGTCATATCGCGGTGGTCAGTTTTACTG
>JARWCS010372264.1:0-10220 GCA_034783895.1 Geukensia demissa
TTGTTGGCCATGGTCTTGTCTGTCTTCCGACTTAACGATTTCTGTCTGCCCCTTTGGTATCTTCGAATTCTTTTTATTCCTGAATAAAATAAATCAATAAGAAAAGACTATTATTATGTTAATTTATAAAACAACCCTACTTCAAAAACATTTTGTTATCCTGTATCATGTGATAATTCTTTTATAAAAAAAATCTCGTGCAAATATTTTTGCTTGTATAAAGTGTTTGTAATAAATGTCCCCTACTTTTCCATAACCCTCACAGTACAATAAGCCATTTCCTATCACTGTAATATTGAGTACTCTGCCAGTGATAGTGGAATGTTATATAAACGAAGGTGTTTAGGTTCTCTCCTGCTATAATCTTTATCAAATGTTTGTTTGAAATATAAGGATCAATTCAGGTTGATATCGGACATAGTTTCAAATTTACCAATCAACAAATCAATATATACCATGATTTTATATATGTTATATCCTGATAACTATTATAGTAAGGTGCTGTTCTACAGTCGACCGTTTATTTTGGATCTATGTGTCAGGTTGTTACTCTATTTCGATAAAGGATTCAGAGAAAATTCAACAAGTTAGAAAACCATTTATGTCGTATGTATAGCAATTGATGTATTTGTTTTGTTTTATAATATCATACTTACTGCACGTTTTTTTGCATTGTATTTGTTTTTTACAATACTAGATATCTGTCAGAAAAATATCAATTTTATTGTATGAAGCGTTTAAACGAAGTAGGTATAGAGGTTGAGGACTTCAACAGTATCGTGCGGAAAAACGATATTCGTCATCGCTATACAACAAAGTTATGCTTTCCTTTGTGGTTCATTAAACTATTTTAGTTACAAATTAAACTATTTTAGTTACAAACTTATTGCCAAGTAAATGAAATTGAAATATTTTGTGAATATATTAAGGAATATAGACAACGTAAATACTCAGAATCGTTCAGTTTAATGTTTCTGAGAAGTAATACATACTATCGCACCGATATAAAGACTAGGTGAATATACAAACCGAATTATGCCAGATAAATTTTAAATTTCACTGTAATAAATTATAAATGGAAATCGTCCCAACATACATACGTTGGAGAAGAAAGAAATGTTACCCTGGTACTAGAAATTTTCCTCATATTTTTAATGTATATCTATATCTAGCATGTCTCATGTGCCTGTGCCAAGTCAGGAATTGTGGTCATAGGTTTGTCTTTGTGTTATATGTTTTGTTACATGTTCATTTTAAATAATATTCAGATATGAGTCGTATTATTTACTTTTTGGGCGACTAAGAGCTTTTCAGAGCCTTGTAGACACTTCTAGAGTAGTAATTTCCTTCTGCTTCGTGTAGTTGGAGTGCAGTCTCTCAAACATTTACCCCATATCATTTCATTTTCATATAAGAAGATATTTACATCGAGTAGTTGATTAAAACCTTCCAAGGAAATCAATTCAACTAAAATGTGTCATTTCTTCCAGAAAAATATTTGTTTGTAATCCTATAGTTTAGAAGGGATCTAGTAGTTTAATCTACCCATTAATGTCGAAGAATATTGTTTGATAAAGTTCTAAGGCATGGAATTAAGAAATAAACCAAGTCTTGATAAAGCGCAAGACATACAGTGATAGAAAGTATTCTTATCGACATCTCTGTTTGCATGTAAAAACATGTCAAATATTCACAGAAGGGAAGATTTTGGGGTAAATGTCAAAGATCTCCGGAATAAATGGGGGAAAATTCTTGAATGTAGAGGTCTGCACAAGGTCTTCAACAAGGGTGCACTCGATGTCATTTTTACAAAAAATTACACTCTATTATTTCAAGATATGTCGGAATCACGACCACATTCAATAGCTTAACTGTGGCCTCTAAGCCTTAATAATTAATCTTGTAATATTTTTTTATATAAACATCAAGTATGGATTTGTGTAAGTCATAATTCAAATGTTTGATTTAAAGAAATAAGAGATGCCCATTTGATGAGCAAATGCGCGGCATAACTAGATGGTAAATAACCAGACGCTTATTTTGCATTAATTACAAATTTTGAAATGAAAAGGGTCATTTCATGCTGTCTAATCATTTAAAAAAAAAACCAAATTATAAATTAGGTTTGTACGGGTAAAGGATAACACGATGGCTTGGCTATGCAAGATCTATAGTTGTAATAAAATTAGGTAGGTGTTGAATTGAATCCATAACACAATAGAAACGGTCCACAGTGTTCGGCTCAACTGCAAGTTACATCACGACTACAAAACGTCATCAACAACGAAGCAACTACATCAACAGCACCAAAACTACAAAGTTAGTAGAAACAAAATTATCATTCCAGACCAAACTACTTCAATATTTAAAAAAAGATGTGGAATATATGCCCGAAAGACACAATCCTCATCTTTTCTGGATTGTGCGCTGCAAAATTTCTAGTTAAGCTGTTGCCTTAGTTCACCAGATTTCCTTGTTCTTAAAAAAAAGTGTCACACCATCAAAACTATCAAGTTAAACTTCTAGTCAAAATTTTTTCCAACATCGCGAACCTATCAAGCTAGTAGCAACAAAACTCTCCTCCCAGACCCAACTGCCAGAAGTTACACCAACAACATTATAGTTCCACCCGAGGCCGTCCCAATGAGATTATTAACTTGCTGTGTAGGGTGTTAAAATCGCCTAACATTACATAAATCTCGACATTTTAATTGCAATAAATTAAGGTAATTGTGTGACTATAAATTCGACGTTCCATAACCAAAATGAAGCGCAAGATCTTAGACATATCAAGTAGTTTGATATACCCATTGTTAATATTCATCACAAATTGTCTTGAGGACCCTAAATGGCGCTACATTGAGAACAATTGTGCAGGAATAAAATTACATTTCACCAAAACATTATGAGAACTTGAATGCCTATTTTCTGTAGATTCAATAGGGTTGGTTATTAAGTTCTGAGGGGACTGGTAGGAACGCACATTTTAGTACTGAAATTTACTATACGCTTTCACACACCAATGCAAATACAAAATATGCATTAAATTTGTAATTTCATTTATAATGTATATATACTAGAGCCTATTGCACTATGCATGTAGCAGATGTTGTATTGTTTTATTTGTTTTGTACCATGAACACAAAAGGTTTTCTCTTGGTAAGAGTTATCTTTGATTTACACTTGCTGCGTATGTTATACGGCTGATTATTCCTTTACCGTAATGTATAGGTCTCTTTCTTATCTAATAACTTTCATTCTGGTGACAAAACATCTAAATTAATAAATTACAGACAATCCCCTGGCTGCTACAGGCTGTCAGTAGGTCTAACACATTGATTACGGATGTAATTAACTGTAAGACACAAAGTTGGCTTTAATAGTAGCCTGTCACAATATAACTCCTAATAAGCACGCTACAGCAGTTTCATCAATTCTGGTTCGGTCAAGTCTGAGATTTCTAGTAAAGATATGTACGAAAGCGCCCGGAGTTTATAATTTCGTGTGTTTTGCTGTTGAGAGCCCTGATGCCATAGTCAGACTTCAGTAATTATCATTAGGTTTCCTTTCATTTGAAATTATTAATATGACAGCCAGTATATAATTGATCATTACTTCAATCTCTTTGCTCGGGCTTCTCTGAACTAAAAAAGAGAAGATTTTTGATCGAAGTAACTTTTTATTTTGATATTTTATGTTTTTCGGTATCTTTGTACTCATTATACTAAGTAAACGCAATAAAAATACTCACTACGACTTTCTCATTTTCCACCTAAGAGTTGTTGCTCAGTATATTTTTCTTTTACCCCACGGTAATTTGGTAACATGATTACAAGATGATAACAGTATCACCTCGTTGTTACGTATATCAAAGAAAATGTTTATGTCATATTCCGATAAAATCAAATTTCGTTTTCTACTACATTATATCTTTGATCCGAAAATTAGAATTGTACATGTTAGGTCTGTTATGGCGGTTATGAAATAAAGAGATGGATTATTTAGAGATAGAGACTATTTTTACCCTTTTCAAACGTAGGTTACCCATCATAATCATCCTGGGTAATTCGTTTACTACATCATCAGTTCTATGGTTGGTTTTTCATTTAGCCATTAAATACAGAAAATCTTGTGAGTATAGTATGCCATCCAAGTTAACTACCACCTTTTTATCTTTGTATATATTAATTTGAATTTTTTTTATCTTTCTGTCATTCTATCGGGACTTTTTATGGCGTCAGACCTATCCATATTTTTTGCAAGTTCTATTTCGATAATGATTTTATGCACATTACACCTGAAGAGCTTATAATTATGTTTGGTCTAAGTGTATTTTCAGAATATTAAATGATATGTTAACCTCATCAATAGTTCTTAATTGACTGACAAACTGCGTATCATGCATATATATTTGATGGAGGTGAAATTTGTTTTCTGACAGGCACTCCCTCTGTCATAATTTATTGTTTCGTTTGATGCATTTTTCAGTTACAAATGCTTAGTTCGATCAAAATACAAAGTAACCTAAACGAATTATGTTATTGTATAAGTTGCAAGCTACTAATGATTTTACTGGCAAGAAAGGGTGATCATCAGGATATATGGGTCCCCCTCAGTTTAAAGTGATTTTTTTGGGGGGGGGGTTGCACTTAAAGAGAAACGTTTGGCTAGCGAAGAAAGGGAGCCCTGAACGATATACTTGGCTAGCGAAAAAAGCCTTGTGTAGACGTTCAGATTTTGAACTTCAAATATTTTTTTTATTTAGACGACACCGTCTATTTCCATATTAAAAACCACTCTTAAGGAAGATATACACCATACATGCTTGTTTCTTGTGTTGTGAAGGTTTAAATGAAAGCTTTCAATAAACTTTGCTTACAGCTGTCTGGCATATTTTCCACGATCAGAGAGATTTATGAGTATCCCAAGGCTTAATTCACAATTTAAAGCAAATAAATATGAAAAATTAAAACAAAAAAATTCTATACTGTGAAATAAGCATTAGTGACTATACCATTTTGAATTATGATGGGCATTTCTACAAGTATTTTACGTACATTCATAATTTGGATAGGTAAAGAAAAAGGGTTTAAATCAATAACTAAAATGAAAACAGTCCAATTGCAATCTCCTTTTGCCCTTGTAATTAAATTTACTTGGCGACGAAGAGAAGATTAGAAAAATAGAACTGCTTTAGACAGCTTCTTATTGTGATGATAGATTTGTATTGTCAGACTGGTCAGTTACTGTCCAGACAATAGTCAAACTGTCCACTACAGCTGTCCGTCACAGTTTTCACTATAATTGTTTCTGCAAATCAATTTGATGCTTCTCATGGGGAGAAAAATAGTTTTGTGGCCAATTGATTTACGAATTGTTACAGTTGTTTATAATTCCAGTGTTTTGCCAGTGGTTGACATGTTTGTGTGTTTATGTCAATTTCATAATGTTACTTTTTGTTTGGTTGATAAGCCCGTATTTATATATATTGTATGTCTCTGCTAAGATTGGATACAGATCATTTATCTTAAAGTGAAAAAAGGTTGGAATAAAATAGATAAATATTTAATGACGACAACATTTTCAAAACATTTCATCTTAGATTTCACGTGATTTTAACCCAATGTGATTTGCATTCCCTCGTTTTTATTTTGTCTATACTGTATGTTTTTCAATACTAATATCTAACTTTAATATGTGATATAACTTACTGAGAAATGGAATCAAGAACGTATAAGAATGGCTTCATGGCTAACCGAACTACTAATATCTAGGAGACTGATTTCATGAAAGGATGGTATGAAAACGGTCATTCTGAATCAAGAAATTTCTGAATATAGCATCTTTACAGAATGATGTGAATGCTAAAGTTGGTGTTACAACTGACATGTGATGTTCAGACTACTTATACCTTATAAGTCTGCTAGAGGGCAAAACACGGAATAAACAAACAATACAAAAAAAGTTTTTTAACTGACGTAAATGTGATGATTAAAATATATATTTAATATAAATTTTTTCAACCTGTGTTGTTACAAATTCATTAAAAACGATAAGGTATGTAAACACCCGTCATTTGATATCTATACATATATTAAAATACTTCTATTAAAAAGTTTGAAAAAAAAATATATTTTCCAATACCAATTGTCCATGACTGTTAAGTTAATTAAGTTGTATAAAACTGTCAACATATATATATATATATATATTTTTTTCATTTTTCTTGCTGAAGTATGTCAAAGGGGGTAATTTCTTGCATTTTATAAATGAGAAAGGAAAAAAATCATTAGTTTGGCTTAACCAATTATTAGTTACTGTTAGCACACAGTGTCTGAACATCCAACATCCCTAGTAGACTATGTGACCTCCAGTAACGAGCAATAAAAGCTCTAAATGGTTGAATGAATGATAAGAAATGTCAAAGATGAAACTTTTCACACTTGATGCTACCAAATAACATCACATAATTAAAAAAACAGATTCAAAGGTTACCACCTAAAATAATGTCCCCGGTCTCAAGCGTCACAACAATAAGTACGATCAAATACAAAGAGTTCTCTTAAAATTGAGATTTCACGTTAATGTCACACATACTTAAAATAAAAAAATTGGACTATGTTTTAGGAAATTATAAATTATCTAATCCATAACTCGAACGAAAAATTTAAATTCCCAGCACTCCACTTTCACTTTACACATATTTTGGTAACATATATCGATCAGTTGGTAACATGATTTTCATTTCATTTATAACATCGATAACAACCATTCTGAGAACTCTATTACGATATGGATTCTAACAAGGGTCTATACTGGAGACATATTCCATATATTTTCATATTCTATACTTGTAACATACATGTAAATATCATGGTTTGGATTCCGATGAACATTTATACATTTTCAGCTGTCTTCCTTTATTCATTTTAATTTGATGAAAAATTGTTCCTTTTCTAAGTTCGATGTGGAGGCACGCTTCCTCGTACTATGGATATATATTCTATATAGTTTCCATTTATGGTACATGTGTTAGAAAAGTGTTTTCTTTTCCTACTTATAAATAGTTGGTTTAATGTTGCTACAAAAATCGCCGTTTACAAGGAAAATTATACAATGATGTTCATTATGACCTAATAGCATCATTTTTTGGATTGCCTAGTATTAAAAAATTGACAATTTGGATTTCTGATATTTTGACCTTGAGCTTGCGTACCTCATAAAAGTGCTTAGTACATAATGATTAAATATGTACATCAATGAAGTATCATTTAGTGAAAACCACTGCCTGTGCTTTGCTTGAAAATACTTCTTGTAATTTCTTTATAGAGCTTACATATATATTTGACATTTTCAAAGATACTCGATTCATCGTCGTTCGTATAGCACTCACCTGAGATTCATTAAGCACTTTGAAGTCAATGAAGGTAACTTATTTTTATAATAATGCTGAAGAAGCATGAAAACCGAAAGGAATCTACCTGGTATAGATGGTATTGATTTAATTCTATTGCTAGGTGTGGATCAGGTAAAAACTTCATCATTCCAACAGGTGTGCTTTTAATTTTAAGGCGTTGTTTCTTGTTGAATGTTTCTTGTTTGTGTTTCTTGTTGAATGTTTCTTGTTTGAGGTAAGCCTCTTTGGTCAGTTTAATTTTTTATTCTGTTGAAACTTTTAAAACAATTTTAAAATCCCAAGCTGTTTAAACAATTAGCTTTTGAATTAAGAAATCTGTCATCGTCATTTATACTTTAATAATATGATAAAAAATAACGTGTTTGTGTAATTCATTTTAAAATGCTTATTTCACAAACAAATTTTGAGACAATATATTGCCATCGTAAGGGCAAACAACGAGAAGACATATATCAATATAAATAAATGCTGAAAGTCATTATTCTATAATCAAACTAAAGTTAGAAAGTATAATGGGATATGATTATCTATTTGATTGCAGTTGAATTTTAGAATGTGTCTAACAACTTGGACACCCTAGCTGTATGATCTGATACACCATAGCTGTGTGATCTGATAGAGGAGAGAAAGTCAAACACACATTGCCCTTGTAGGGGTATGTTGGTTTAGCAGGAATTCCCCCGTGATCACAATCTACTTGGTTTTGTCAATAATCATACAAAATGTTTGTCTATTGTCTTTAGGGTAGATCAAATGATTGGAACATCTGCCTGTGTGACCAATCAATTGTGACATGAAATCAGCAATTATACACTGTCATTTTCATTTGTAGAACAGTCGTGTGATAAATAGGAATATAATAAATATCATATCGGTGAGTATTTACTAAATGTCTTATATTAAATGTATTTCACAGGAAATTAATTATATTTTCCTGCGTTTCATACGATTTGAATATTTAGATATTTCAATTCTACTCCATTTCAAAGTAAAACGTCTTCAAATGGTTGTGCTAGCTTGTAATACTTTTATATTGAATTAAAATAAGCAGAAAAGGGAGGGATCGTTTAAACCGAGTTCTCTTGATTTTTCATTGATTATATTGAAGCTATTTCTATTTATTAAACATAAAAAAACATCTAAACGGCATTCACAGTTAATTTTGGGCCACTGGGCAAAACATATTAATGCTTTAAAATGGGTAAAACTAGAGGAGTTCGAGATTCTAACGAAATCAAACAAATCTGGAATGTTATCATTCAAAGTGTTAATATGTATTAAGTTTGGAAGGAATAGTTTGAAGTACAGGTGGTGTAAATATCAAAACAAAGCAAGTAAAAAGACATGAAATTACCCCCTCCCAAAAAGGGAAAAGGGGAATTAGACATTCGTTTTAATTAGTCATTTATTGTATAGAAATCATGCATGGAATATCTAATAGTGAGAGCAAGAGGAAAGATAATGGATTTCCACTTAGAAATTTTTTATACATAGTTTAATTTTTTGGTCGTTCATGTCTGTTAAAAAAATAGTAAAGATTTGTTAAAGAAAAATTTAACACAAAACCAACAGGTTTTGAACTGTGATTAAAACGATTATTCGACATTAGTTCTCATGACCAAATAAAGATAAAAAGACCATTTGTACTTTCTTTTTATGATTCATTTGTATCTGATAACATGCGGGGAACAGTTTACATATCATTCACCATAAGTTTTTATTCCGAATTCCTTGAAGGTAAACATTAACCGTTGCTAACTTTCACAGCTGAATTTATCAATTTGCCTATCTCAAACTATTGGGTACAACGTCAACGACACAGGAATGCAGTATAAACTACACTTTCTGAAAAATTTTTAATCTTATATTTATTTGTACAGTCAAGACCAATTCACGTCCCTATCGGATCCAATTAACAAATAAACATTTGCAAATAAAATCATTTTGTAGTCCAGCTTTTATTGCGTTTTCAGGTTTGGGAGTAGATTTCCGTATTTTTACAAGTCCCTGTAGAGGAATTATTTGGATATATGTGTTGATTAATCATTCATAGAGTTGTTGATTTAACACTTATTTTGGGATTTACAGCCATGTGTTCCTTCAGACGTTTCTAAAAAAAGTTCATATCCGGTAAGTAAACTTTTTTGATTTATTTTACAATGAAAGTTTCACAATATTGATCCGTCTTGTAATAAAAATTATGGGCAGCGTAATGATTTGATATTTTTCCAGTATTGTATTTTATTTTATTTTTAATATCATTACAATCATAACAAATATAATTGAACTATAGCTGCGGAGTAGACTGAAATCATAGACATACCTCAGTCTAAATGAAGGTAAAAAAAGCAGGACTGTGTTTCTTAATGACACTACATGTGACGTGCAGATATCTGTTCAATTGTGTTTTTGGATCATTTAATAAAAAATAAGACGAAAATTAGCCGAATGTCAAAAGGCATTACCAATATTATTTCGTTGAATCTGCAAGTTCCGTTCGGTAATCTTAAGATGAAGCTCTGCCTACCATCCCGGAGCACCCAAGCTAGCCCTCGTTTTCACAGTGTTATTGTTCCTCAATTTTTTCTCTGTAGTGTTTGGTGTACTGGTGTTTGTCTTTCGTTTTGTTTTTGGCCCAAAGGTGTCCTGTGTAAAAGTGTCCTACCGGTTATATATAAAAAGGAATTCGAATATACCAAAGGGGCAGACAGAAATCGTTAAGTCGGAAGACGGACAAGACCATGGCCAACAAAATGAAACGACAGACAAACAAAGAACACACGACACTACACTGAAAACTAAA
>JARWCS010372275.1:0-18110 GCA_034783895.1 Geukensia demissa
AAATCTGTATTCAGTAATATTATTGTAACTTGATGGGGCCTTATCAAGGATAATACTTACTGAACCGTGTAAATCTGTATTCAGTAACATATTGTAACTTGATTGGGCCTTACCAAGGATAATACTTAATGAACCGTGTAAATCTGTATACAGTAACATTATTGAAATTTGATGGGGCCTTACCAAGAATTATACTTACTGAACCCTGTAAATCTGTATTCAGTAACATATTGTAACTTGATTGGGCCTTACCAAGGATAATACTTACTGAACCGTGTAAATCTGTATTCAGTAACATTATTGAAATTTGATTGGGCCTTATCAAGGATAATACTTACTGAACCATGTAAATCTGTATTCAGTAACATTATTGCACAAGTTAATGTATGACACGAATCTAAAAAAAATAAAAGTTTATTAGTGAAAATATGGCTACAAGTTATGGACAAGTGGATAACAAGTGTGGACACAGAAGTGTCTCACCTAACAAATGTGGACTGAGGCAAAACAAAAAGTTGACTTTACTGTGAAACTTAGGTCAAGGTCAAATGAACGAAAGCAGACTGGCAGGTACATATCAACTACAGACTAAATATAATAAGTCAAGGTATGACAGTTGTTGAGAAATGGACTTAATAGTAAAAACTAGCCAAAGTCACTAAACCATGAAAATGAGGTCAAGGTCAGATGTCATACAGCATCTTAAGTGGACTTAAGTGTAAAAAATAGCCAAAGTCACTCAACCACAAAAAAGGTCAAGGGCAGATGTCATACAACATACTGGCAGGTATTCACCAAGAACTAACTACAGACCAAATACACATGTATGTTGGATCTAGCTTCTATAGTTGTTGAGAAATAGACTTGAATGTTAAAACTTGTCACAAAATGATAAAGTCACTCGTCCATGAAAATGAGGTCAAGGTCGAATGGCATATAAAAGATTGACAACTACCCAAAAAGATCTAACTACAGACTAAATACAATGAGTCTAGGTATGACAGTTGTTGAGAAATGGACATAAGTGTAAAAAATTTACAAAGTCATTCAACTATGAAAATGAGGTCAAGGTCAGATGGCATATAGTAGACTGGCAAGTACTAACCAAGATCTAAGTACAGACAAAATATGGTGGGTCTAGGTATAACAGTTGTTGAGAAATGGACTTGAATGGAAAAACTTGTCTCAGATTTTCAAATTTTTTTTAAAAAAGTTATTGAACCATGAAAATGAGGTCAAGGTCAAATGTTGTATGACTGGCAGGCAAGATCATATCATGAACTATCTGCATACTAAATTTGGTTAAAATTGGGTCAAACAGTTTTAGAGATATAAAGCTTACAACACAGTTTACACCGCTGCTGCTGTTGCAGGGAGTAACACCTATGTCTCACTTCCGCAACTAAAAGTCAAGGCAAGACAAAAACCGTACTTTTTTCAAATGAGGGCAATAATTTGATATATTTGACAGCTGCTTTTGTACTGTACTGTATTGACCAAATGTGCCCATATCTATCCATACATCTTTACATGTTCATTTGGCCTGATAGTTTAATAGGAGATTTTTTAAAATTTGGCCTGGTGGTTTCAGAGGAGTTAAAATATTTGACCATAAAACATAAATTGCTTATGGGACCATGTTAGTTGATCTAATGGAATGATACAGACTCAATCCAAAAGAAGCCTTGTGCCATGTTACAGAGAAAATAGTGTTTGACTTTGGGTCATAATGAGCAAGAATGGCCATTGTGGCCATATTAGTTGCCAAATCTTGAAATATAAGAAAATTTTGAAGCAGCATATTCATAAAGACTCATATTATGTTTATATTTATGAGACTTTGGTGTTTAAAGTGAGATTTTCTTTAAGACTGACCAATAAGAAAATGAATTGCCTGTTAATGCCATGTAATGTAACGTGTATGGATTTATAGAATTCTTCCTTGTGTTATATAAACAGTGTTATATAAATGTTTCAGGCCAGGTTTCACCTAATATTTGTATAAGTAGTTTAAAGGATGAAGCTGTTTGAAAACCAGTCTTTCATGTCAAGTGGAGTTAAAAAGCAGGTTTAGTATGTAAATTTTGTTTTCCTTGTATGCCACCACTATATGTTATCTGACTTTGTTTTAAGCAAATATCATCTTTTAAAAGATGATACAATATTTAGAAAGTGATTTTCCTTGTTTAGTACTTTTTTTATCTGTCCATTTCTATTTTGATGCATTCGGACACACAGGTGTTGTAAACAAGTTGGTCACATATTGAGGGCAAATGTAATTGGTTCGTCCAAAATTGAGGACAACTACTAAAACATTTTGTGCTTTAACTAGTTTGGATAAAGAGTTTTTATAAGAAGTCACGAGGTAGTCAAACTTGATTGCCAATTGGCTGGTGCAATGTAAACTTATATAACAGATACATATTTTTAGAAGCTAACCTACCTTCTGAGTTATAAATCCCAGGGTTACATTCACAATATCGCCTGGAGAAATGTGCCAGCACACGTTCTCGCTCCTGTGTTTCACCAGATAAACAGAATTGTTGTAAAAACTGTCGAAGTGCCATGTCCAACGAGAGGCCCTCGAAGGAAAACAGCTTCAAATATTCTTCTGCAACTAAATTACTGAAATCATTCCTGTAAAATGAAATTTCAATACTAATAATCTATTTTTTATAATGTTAAAATGATAAGAATTGGTAAATCCTTATAAGACTGGAATAATTACCTATTTAACATGCCAAACAATCCGTATTTAACTGTTGTTGTTTGAGCACAATTATCAACAAGGACAGTCTGTCTTGATCATCAATATTTCCATAGTTATTTTAGACCTTTCAACAGGTTGGTTTTCTTGAATAGTTTGTAATTTTTTAATCTGTCCTTTTTACACAGGACAGTGGGTGCTTACTAGTACTCCTCTAAAACACATGGACTTTCTTCTTGTTTACACAGTAGTTAGTGAAGTACTTTCTGGATTTGACACAATTTGCTACTATCCTACGTTGGACATCATATTAATGATTTTGTAATTGGAATTGATAAGTGACATGTGTTGGATGGGGAAACCAGGTTCCTGAGGATGTCGTCTGTTTAGTAGAAAAGTTCTGATCTTCTTGTTTTCAGGTCTTTGTTTGTATTTGGGATCTCTCATGCTACATTTTACAATTTGGGATCTCTCACGTTAAATTATCTACTCTGGGCCTGCTACAATACATTTGGGATGTCTCACACTATATATTCTACACTGGACCTGCTGCAGTATATTTAGGATCTCTCACACTATATATTCTACTCTGGACCTGCTACAGTACATTTGGGATCCCTCACACTATATATTCTACTCTGGACCTGCTACAGTACATTTGGGATCCGTCACACTACATTTTCTACTCTGGACCTGCAACAGTACATTTGGGATCCCTCAAACTACATATTCTACTCTGGGCCTGCTACAATACATTTGGGATCAGTCACCTTATACAATGTATATTCTTCTCTGGATCTGGTACATTTTAATAAATTGTGATATCAATACCATTAAAATAAAAAAATTGCAAAAATTTATAAGGCGTATTCAACTTACTTTTTACTAAGGTGTCTTGAAACATCAGATTTTCTGAAACCATCTAACTGGTATAAACGTTTGGCGAGACGCTGTGCTGATGGTTGGTCAACATTAGTGGAAGGAGGTTGATATTCTAATAAATTAGGATCTCGTGAAGGATCAAAGGAGTCTCTATCTGAATGGTTGGAAGAAATACTAGTATTAGGGGAGCCCTCTCTGCTGTTGTTTGACTGGTTGGGGCTCTGTGGAGAATAGCTATAATGTTCTAATGAACTGTCATATTGATTATAATCTAAATCAATCTCATCATTTTGTACCCCTTTGCCCTTTTTAATGTCAATACTGATAAATCCTGGTATGAATGCTTTGTCACTGTTGCGATGTTCTGGAGAACTATGAAGGCTCCGTGACATTTGGTCTTGATGATCAGGAGAGTTATGCATCCGTGACACATGGTCCCGGTGATCAGGAGAGTTGTGCAGGCTCCGAGACACATGGTTGTCTATAGTTTCTATAGACTGTGACCCATGTTGAGGTATCTGGTCTAGTGAATATGCCATATTATCGTCAATGTCAATATCCACCACAGAAAACTCCGCCCCTGACTTAAGTTCTTGACTCTTACTTGTTCTTACATGCTGTTGGTGACCTGACTTTTCCACAATAATTTTTTCTGCACTTTTACTAGTTACAATTTTGGTTTTCACATGTTTTTCCGACACTTCGTATGTTTCTGACTGCTGTGATATTGATGTTAAAACCTCCTCAGATTTAAATTCACTTTCAAAACTTTCTTCATCTTTAAGGCTTTCATCTTGTGGAGATATGAGGCCAGAATCACTTTCATTAAGAATGACTGTCTGTTCGGATATATCAGACTTCATGTCAGACGAGACCGAAGATATCGTACTACTGGCTGCAGACGACTGGGACTGACTCATAACATCACAACCTGTATTTGACAATGCTTGCACATTTTTTAACTCCCCATTTTTAGATGTGTTCTGTAACTCCAGTGTACTGGAGGCTGACAATTGTCCTTGATCTTCGAACCCTGATTCAGCTGACCTCTGAAAGTTCCGATCTAACTTTGGTGAATCATCTACTATATCAACAGTAGACTGAGGTGGGCCTTCCAGGTCTGCTGTAACACAGGAATCCGAACTATCAGAAGCATTTCTACTAGAGGCATCACGGCGAGACTTTTGTGGTGCTGTTGTTCTAATGATCATTTCTCCTGTCATAACAAAGGTTTCAAATCCTTTCTCTTTCTTTCCATTACAACTAGAATGACCATTTCCATTTTCAATTGCTGTGTTAGAGTTTCCATGAAAGGGTTGGTCAGCAATCTTCAAATCTAAGCTTCCATTTGGCACAACATTAGAAGATTTGACAGGGACTGGGATACGGGAAAGACCGTGGGAAGACCGGTCAACCATGGCAGGAACAGCATAAGTCCAATCTACCCCTTATCAACACACGGCATGCTTGCCTATCTTTCACCTGCAATAAAAGAAACCAAATTTTTAGGGTTTGATATATAATAAGAAATCTGAGCTGCCATTTCATTTCATTTGCCATATGAAAATAAACACACAAATATAATTTCTCTTAGTCTTATTGAAGTTAAGACATGTAACATATAGTTTTGTTTTTGCTACCTGACCCTAAAATATTACATTGCTTTGCTAACACTTAGTAGTGAGTCTTCCACTAGGTGGTAGATACTATATCCTTAAATAAATCAAAATATGGAATTCAAAGATACCAAAGGGGTAGAGAGAAATTGTTAAATCAGAACACAGACAATACCATGGCCAACAAAATGAAACAAAAGACATAGTACACTGAAAACTAAAGCTGGAGTAACAAAATTAATTATAGCAATTATAACCAAGTCGTTTTTAAAAATTAATTATTTAATAATAAAACAAGTAATAATTTCACTTAACAATAACTAAATTAAATGAATTGCAAATTAACGAGTTAAATTATACTGTATTTCAAATATGCAGAAAATTGGATTTAGAATAAATATAGTTACACAAGTTGCATTAAACTGAGACTCAATGACTCAGAACAAAATCATAAATAATTTATTAGAACTCAAATTAAGTCTAAAAAACTCAAAACTCAATAAATAGGTCTTTAAAATGAGACCTTTTAAACTTATTCAATGAACCCAATTCAGGTCTTATTTGGGGTCTTAAAAAAACACAGACCTGATGGAAGTAAGTCGTCTCATTAGCATGCTGAAGACCAGGCATTATAGTGGAAGCCACCCTATACTCTATGTCAAATTTTTGTGGCCATTTTTATCAAATTATATGTGCCTTTTGGTCATTGTATTTACAATATATTCTTAATCAGAAGAAAGAATTATTCTTCAAAGGTCACCGGTTCATGTTTTACATACTATTATCTGCCCCTAAATATCTCTACAGAGATTGAAGGTTGAGGGATGACCATCTTCATTTTTGGCAGATGTGCTAAAGTTTGACCTAGATAAACAGAAAAAGTATTTAAAAATTATGCACACTGGATGCATTGTGAAGATATCTGAACATGCATATTACTTTTAAATATCAATTTGCACGAGCTTTAGAAATGGGTTATATATCATGAGGCTTCACTGAGCAATTTTTACCCATATTGCAGCGAGTACAAATGAATTTAATATGTTCTCCCAATGTTCATGTAATGTTTTTATCCTGCAATTCTCAAAAGGTAAATAAATGAACGATTTTCATTCTAAAATTGTTGAATCCTTTCAACATTTCTGTAGAATGCTGACAAATTTGAAGACACCAGTCAGCTGGTTTCGGAATTTAATATTTCGGCTTGCTCATAATGCGTTGGTATAACAGGAGACTACAAACAAACAAATTTTATTGCCAATTAAGGGCCCTCAAGGGGCAACATGAGCATGACATATAAATGTACATGTATACAAAGAGAAAGAACAATGATTGATAGAAATAACATATATTAAGCTACTATAGGAACACCACTTTGCTCTATACACTCAATATGTATAATAAAATGCTGAACTGCTGGATAAATCAATTATTCAGTATAAATTTATTGTGTACACTTATTATTAAGCCTTTTTTCTATTAACTGAATTCAAACAGATGCATTTTTAAATGTAAATATATCATAGTTTACATGATTTACACTGTCATCAACCATTCGGGTGAGATGAAAAATATAGTTAACAACAAACACCATTAGGACAGCAATATAAAAGTGTTTTCAAGAACATTTCATATTAACAAACAAATGGAATGCAGCCAGAAATGGCAGTATCATTGTTTACTGTTTGACAAAGGTCTTTTGTTCATCATCAGCATAAAACACGTTTAGAATTGCTTAAATGTGACACTAAACGTGTCGTATGTTGCATTATTAAACAAAAGATAAAATTAAAGGAGAGTTCAGGGATTAATAGTAATATTACACAAGATTATCGACAGGAAAATAAGCCACTTCACCGATTTCCTCCCGGGTGCAAATAATATACAAAACCGGTATGCTAATAAAATCCGGAAGTGAACAAAAAGCTAGGTTGCGTTCGGAAATAATAATTCAATCATTACCAATATTTACTTCTACTTCTACCAGTTCTGTGACCTCCATCAATCACTGATGATTCTGTCACTTTGGTGCGCAATACCCTTAATTTAATAAAATTTAACAAACAAGAACGTGCTGTACAAATAACTGTGCAAGTAAAAACAACTTGATTAATTTAATCAAGTAACAGAGTCATGAAGGCTTCAAGGCTCTTAGCAGAAGCAGTGTCAGTGGGGAGAGCATTCCAGTCCCTGATGGTTCTTGGGTAGAATGACTCCTTCTTCATTTCAGTATTACAAGATGGTATTTGGAAACAGTGTTGGCCCATGTTTCGGCTAAGTCTTGATGGTTTTATTAGCCTGTCAGTTGCATCAATGTTTACCAACCCATTCGCTATTTTGTACATCAATACAAGTCTGATTAGTTCAGTTTCTGTATAAACCAGGTTGTGTTCCTGGTGTTGAACTGGCTGTTCAACAGATGTAATGTTAAGGCTGTTCAACAGATTTAACGTTCTATTGGTGAACAAGTTACTCTGCTTAGTTAGTGGAACATGTATTTTTTGTGATTAATGCGGATGGAATTAACGGCTGAGTATTTCTGTCTGTGGTAATTTGGTTGAAGCTAGCTTTCAAGCAGGCTTTACTCACGTAGCTTTACTTTCCCGATTCTCCAGAATTATCTACATCAGCCCTGGACCTCGTTATTTTAGCTGCTTTTCCGCCTTTCGGTCGGATGTTTAAATAGATAATCGTACATGGTTAACCATTGATAATCATATTTTCTACAATCGAGATAGTGAAATATTCAAATTTCGAGCCTTGGTGATTTTTTGGTGTTTTTTATTGTTTCCCTTGCAAAAAATATTTTCTAGCCACAGGAAGCCTAATTTGGGACTGTTTGGGTAGGGGCGATAAATTTAGCCTAAGCAACTGGCCACCAACACAACCACGCACTATGAGCTGTTGCAAAGGGGTTTTTAACGTGCTGCAAGCGTGGTATTCTCCCAACACGGGACCGACTGTTTTGCGACACCTCCAAATGACATTGGTTGAGAATTTATAATTTCCGCACAACTAAGGCACGCCTCTTTAGGAGGAGTTTTATCTCTGACGGAGAAACCGAGTAGTCTATTTTTGTTTACCCCAGCTGTTGGGGGTTGAAAGTTATAATCGTCCTACACAGCAAATTAATGCTTCCCCGGATGTTCTATAAATCCAACGCCACTTTAGCAAGTATTTTACCTGCAGGCGGAGAAACCGAACGGCCTATTTCTTTACCCCCTCGTTGGTTCTATAAAAAGATAGAAGCAGTCAAAGTGGCGAAGTGCAATTTCACAGGTTATGCCAATGCTTTGACTTTTCGTTTGATTCTCCGTGCGTGCGTGCGTGCGTGCGTGCGTGTTTTGTTTTTGTTTTAAGAGATTCATTGCCTGAAATGAACCTGGAATTGTCACACGACCGTGTCTCAGTTTAGGGAAAGAGTTGAGTGCTCTCACACGTTTAATCACGTCACATACAGTTTGTGACTGCATTTAAGAATCCTGCAGCTCCTTGTCATTAATTTTAAGATTTATTTTTACACTAACAGACCAGGTTTGCTGACGACTGTGTTGGGTTTTTAACTAGCTGTCAGATACAGCGAGTACTTTTTCGAGGTCTGTACATCTTGTTGCCTCTTGTTTAATTTGTTATGTCTTCGATGGTCTACGTACTATGTATCGACTTCAAACGTTAAATCTTATGCAGCTGGTTTTTAAAGTTTAGTTTTGATGTCGTTTTGTCACACCACTGTCCCAGGTTATAGAAAGGAGTTGAGTACTCACAAACATTTTAACCCCTCCACTTACTTAATGTGACTATCCCAAGCCAGGAACCTCTAAGCCAGTGGATGTCGTTGTTTTTATGTTTAAAGGTTACGTGTTTTACAATGTATAATTATCTGGCCGAATATCATCACTTTTTATTTTTTGCGGTCTTTTAAAGCTTGCCACAGGGTCTGGATATGTGTCCATTGTTGAATGCCTCTGGACAACTTGAAGATATTTGTAATTTACACGTTTTGGATGACTGTGTCAGGGACGAACTTTTTCTATATATAATAAACTGGTTTTTGACTCGCATAGGTGTTACTCCCCGGCGGCGGCGTAAATTTTTTTGTAAGTTTTATATCTCTGAAACTGTTTGACCCAGATTAACCAATTTTGTTATGCAGATAGTTCATATATGAAACCTCAATTTCATGGTTCAATAACTTTGCAAAAAAAATTTTACATTCAAGTCCATATTTCTCTACAACTCAACAGTCTGTTATATGTTATCTGACCTTGACCTCATTTTTATGGTTGAGTGACTCTGCATTCTTTTTTATACTTAAGTCCATTCCTCAACAACTGTCATACCTAGACTCATTTTAGAAATTTTGTCTCTCTTAACTGTGAAGAACCATGTTCTTAATGGGGGATTATCCTATTGTTCAACTGCGTTTGTCATACATGCCTGGGGTCTTTTTAACACCTCGCTTAATTCCGTTTTATTCCCCAGCAATAAGTATATGTAAGAACATGATAATCTCTTTCTTCATGAATAAGATCGAGACGAAGTTGAGATCTATTCATGAAGAAAGAGATTATCATGTTCTTACAAACTTAGAACATTGTAAAGTGATCAAGACACATTCTGGTTTAATCATTACTTGATTAAGTTCAATCATGTTGTTTGGCATGTATAGCATTTACATGTAATTAAGCACTATTGTTCCCTAATAAAGGTGTTGACTTATAAGTACATCATAGTACATCATTTATGTTTACCTTGCATTTTACCTTCGAACATTTAAGTAAAAAGATGGTTACCTTTTGATCTATCCCAGTCGGATAAAGTGCTGTTGCTGAACAAGAATGAAATAATGTTAAATTTGGAAATATTTTGTATTGTCGCAAGAATGTACTCAATGTAGAACAGTCTTCTAGGCCAACGAAATGGTATGACTTAGTCTCTCATAACTGTAAAGAACCTTGGTCTCTCATCTTCGTTAGCCAAGGGTTTCGTCCAGGTCCCTTTTTCTCTTCATTGGAACCTGAGCGTAACACTTGGCTAGTGAAGATGATGGTCTCTATGGGGAGATCTATTTTTCAACTGCATCTAGTTATTTAATGCAAAATTAGGTAAATTTCACACCATGCTAGTTATTTGAATGATATCAGTTAGGAAATGCCAATAACAAGAATAAATTTACTGATTATTAAGAAATTGTTGCAATGTTTTAAATAATGCAGAAATACAACAGATGTACATGTAATCGCAATAATTTTGAGATTTGAATTTTTTTTTCTTCAACTGCTTCTTAATTAAATTAACATAATTGTTCACATTTAAATGATTCACAATTCCGAACTTATGGCTTAATTTCTGAATTAACTGTATTTTTTACCAATAACTAAAAATGTTAATGTTATCATTTAATTTGGAAAAATTTTTTATTCACTGTAGATTATTCTTGATATTAATTTGAAATTTATTTTCACTTGTTTTCTGCTGTTAGGTGAAAAAATGTCCTGAGGCATTTATAACTATTCATTGCCAAAAAAAAAAAAGTTTCATAATTTTAATTTCTTCATTGGTCAGTTTTGAAATTTGGCCATGATAACCCAAAGAGGTAATACAATTGTCAATGGGACACCCAGCTTAATTTCCCATGGGTTTTTGCCATATTTAAATAATGACCAATGAAATGAAAATATTTTTCATGCTCCTCCATAATACCAAGCAGTTTTTAAGACCAAGAGTTCCTATAAGACCAAAGTTGTGGCTTTCTTTGTTTGTTATGTGGGTAGGTTTTCACAAAAATTTGAATGCAGTCAATTAATAAGGCCACTCCAAATAAAATAATAGTTCTTCGGATTCGCTCGCTCCTCATATTATGGGTTCAAAATTTTCATCATTATTCCTAAATAAAAAAAAATAAAATTTGCTCGCTGGCTCCTAAAAAATACAAAAAGAATTGAAAAAACTTTAAACTGTTGTGTTCGCATAAGTTTTTGAGGTTGCGATATTTTGCCATTGCAAGAAAAAAAATTAAATTAAATATTTCGCTCTCTCGCGAATATTTTTATCACTAAAAATCCAAAGAACTAGAAATAAATTTGGAGTGGCCTAAGCAGGACTTTTTAGACTGCCAAAAAACATTAATTCAGGACTTATTATGGACAATCGAGATACTTACATGTTGGTCAGCCCTATAAAATGTGTTTGTTTTATGTAGGCGTGAAGAAATTTGGCTTGACAGAAACAAATGTAAAACAGACATAGCCTAAATTTTATCCATCTCTTAAGTTGTTATTACTTAGTTCATCCCTTCAGGGCCTCAAAAATTCATTCAAACACATCAGATAACATGAGGTAATCGACTACAGATGTAGAAGTCATAAAAAAGTCAGAAACTTGAAATCTAAGAACAACCCATGTCATTAGTCTCAATGGGATAAATTATCTTAGTACATTCTCAAGTGCAGTTATCTATTTTAGAACTTTTTTCTTGATAGAAATTGCAGGAATTTTAGCAATGTTTGCTGCCTGGCAAAGTACAAGTAATTAACCTCTCAAAATAATCTAAAATTTTTTTAAATTGAAGGAAAAAAATGAAAACTTGAAAGTGGACAACCCATCATATGTGCTGTTCTGCTTATATATAAAAATACGAGATGTGGCATGATTGTCCATGAGCCAGCCACCCACCAAATGACAGTAGAATTTAAACTTTATATACATGTTAAGCCAAACATGTGAGAGACTGGGTAAAAGCCCAATCAATTATTTTTTTCAAAATACTCCATGAATATTAAAAAACTATTATTGCATAGGGCTTCCACTTTGTTCAATCTACAAAATATAATCCTGATTAGCTGTTCTTGTTCTTAACCCATTTTACACATTCCAACACTCTGAATAGAGTATAGTTTATCTCTAAGTTAAAAGTTCTTAATTAAAAATGTATTTTTCTCATTGACATATATCCCATTTTTGTTACTTAATATCCAGAATTCCAGATATTTTTTGGTCTTAATTAAAATGGCTATAGTCAAAATTTAATAAACTAGATAATAATATACACATTAAAAAAATTCCAGACAAAATTCAATCAGTTAAAAAACTAAATATTAAATAGTACATTGAAAAATTCACCAATATGCAAATGCACAAACTTGTTAATTAATTCTGGTAGGTAATTTAATTAATAAAAAGACATGCACTTTACACCACGGGGTCCCGATAGTTGACAAAATGGCTTACTTTGATGTAGGTGTATGATTACGTTTAACCCTTTGATGTAGTTCGGAACAATAGCATACATTCAGAACAAAAGACGTATATTCTTGTGTTTTGTATTTTTATACCACCGTGCTTTTAGTATATCGTTGACTTGTATCGCAACGCTATTGACAATTTGTACTATCACACGACAATTCCGAACAAAACAAGCAACGTGCATACCAATCGTAGAATTATTGTTTAAATTACAGACCAACATGGTTTAAACTAGTCATTTAGATATAATCAGGCATAATTACATGGTGTTCTGAAAAATTACATTTTCTTAATTGTGGATTTTGTTTCATGATATGTAAAATTGTTTTTTGTTTTTTTTTAAGTTGAAAATAATTTAACCTTCGCTGGTGATTATATATTCATTTGGAAGTTTATTAATTTCAATCACCTTTCCTTGTATGTTTCTATATATATTGGAAATAACATCTCATCATAAAAGCAGGTATGATCATGTTTATTAATAAATTTATATATTTAATAAAACGCATGTTAATGCATGGAAATATGCAGATTTCAAAGATAAAACAATGCATATTGATTTACTGACATAGATTCAAATGACTTTTCCTGATTTTTCCTATGGGGGTGTACATGAAAATTAAGAATTTTACAAATGATGTGTATTTGTTCATCCCCATTAACCGGAGACATCTTTTGGAGGACAAATGTCAGAAGGCCAGAGATGCCTATTGCTAATATTATAATTGGCTAGCTACAATTTTATGGAGTTCACATTATTTTGGTTTTGTTTTCAATTGTTTTTTTTTTTTCAGGTGAAAAAGACAGTCAAACTTGACTGCCTTGAAAAACATGTGTACGACAATCCTCTTTTTTAGTCCAATCATTGTCTTTTTGCATTTGTTTGAACCTCAATTACTTCAGCAGTCCTCTAACTTCAACAGTTATAAGCCTTAGGGCTCATTTATACTTCATCCCGCAATTGTCGCGCCACATCTCGTGGCTGTTGCCCGAACATTATGTGACTACCACACGATGTCGCACGATTTTACCTAAGATTTAAAGTTTAAACTAACTACGACAAGTATAAACAGCCAGCGATTTTCGCGCGACGTCTCGCGACTGTTGCCCATCAGTCGCGCGACGATCGCTTTAAATGATCCCTTTGACTGCTACATGCCACTTTTGTCAGTTTTGGGTCCAGTCTTCATTCTTACACCACCAAAGGCACACCATGCATTCAAATGTCTGTTACATGGTACTTATATATGAATAGAATAGAATAGAATAGAATATTTTTATTGATATAAAATCCAAACTATAGGATTGTTATCAAAACATCACAATACATAATATAATACAACAAATAAGCACAGACAATAATAGAAAGAACAATATATATTTATATATAAACACAATAAATAATGAATTACTTCCCCTTATCTAATAGTATTTGTTTAATAAACATACTTACTATCTCAATAAATGATTTAACACGGGTTATTCCAGTGTGATTTTATACACCCGTCTTTAAGTCCGCAGATAAAAGTAACGCTAAAGGTCACAAACTGACCATTATCAGATACACATATAAATACACACAAATGTCTCTATCACAATGACAATATACATTAATAAGCATTCAACTCATTATGAATACGTACACTCTAAATATTCACAGACCCACTTATTTCTTGCCGGTAAATTAAAAACGAAAGTAAATGAAAAAATGGGAAAACTTCTTTGTTCGCGTTTCAAATGGATTTTTTTTATCAAATAATTCAAATTCACTTCTTGTCATTCCACAATATTACATTACGTATCCCCCCGGATCACACACACACATTCGACTCATTATGAATACATACACTATAAATATTCACAGACCCACTTATTTCTTGCCAATAAAATTAAAAACGAAAGTAACTAAAACGAAAGTAATTGAAAAATAGGAAAACTTCTTTGTTCGCGTTTCAAATGGATAGTTCAAATCCACAATATTACATTACGTAACCCCCAACACACACACACACACACACTCACACACACCTCCCTCTTTCTCCATCAAAATATTAGTCTGGAGTTTTTGAAGAAAATTATTAAACGGGAATCTTCCACCAATATCTAGAGAGTTGACATCTTTGGCATGATAATAAGATAATGTATCACTAAACAGTAAATTTTATGTCCAGATTTAAATCTGCCATTTTTTCTCTGTACACTTTATCAAACAATTCGTTCTGTGCTACTGTAAAGACAGTTTTCCATCCTCCAACTTTTCCTGAAATAGAATTTAACAAGTTTTTGATGTTGTAAATAATATTTTTGACATTTTTTAAAATCTTACTTTTTATCAATAAATTTGTAAAATATATTCTCTGTCAACAAGCTATTATTATAGAGGGTGGAGCTAACATCCTCAAAATGAAAAAAATGTATGATTTTCCTTAAATTTGTCAAAGACACCAAATATTTTTTGCTACACTGGGCTAGGCCATATTTTCACCCTGAATGCTCGACTGAATCCATATTTTGTATTTGCCTTTGCTAACTTGTTTCCGTCCTGAATATGCATGAAATATTTGGCACTGGACGTTAAACAACAACAATCAATCAATCAATCAATCAATCAATCAATATTTGCCTTTAACTATTAAAATTTCTCTTATGGGTCTTCTAGTATGAAACTTCAGGCCAATTAAAGCTTGGTAGTAAAGCTGGCAAATGAAGCTCTTATGCAAGGTCCTTTATTAAGTTTCCTGATTTTCTCCCGATTTGACAAAAATAAGCCCATTCTGTGTAATGTGTATATTGAGTTCTAATATGTCTGTGATTCAGGTGAGCTTTACATGCCCATCTGAGCCTCCATAGATGATTCCATTACCTTGTCTGTACATCCCAGGTTTATTGTCTCTCCAAAATTCACCGTTTTGCTTTTTCAATTTCTTCATCACATCTATCTTACATATTTCGCTGATTTCTTTTAGCAAATTTTCATCACATGTAATACCTAAAAAAGTCTGCTATCTTTTTAATCTCCTCGATATAGTTCTAAAATAAAAAATATTGAAATTTAATTTAAAAAAGGAATATATGCCAGAAAAAAACATTATCAACATCTTGCACACATTTTTAAAAAAAATTTTTAAAGCCAAATTTAACTGCCTGCAAAACACTTATCTGAATTAACCTTCATCAGACATGCCAAGTCCATTTTCCAGTGACTAAGTTTCCACCCCTTGAAGTCTTTTGATTTCAGGATAAAAATCAATTAATCCTTTATAAATTTAATGAGTCTTAAATATTGCCAACTGAACTTGAAATCAGATTGGTCTCAAAGAATACACCTAAATATGAAATAGGGAAATCAGTCAACTCCATGAATTTCTAGTGAAATTCATGGACCAATGTCTAAACAAACTGTGACCCTTTTCACACTATGGTTAACTCAATTCAGATTAACTTAATAATATACATTTAAAATAAAATAATCTTATTCTATACATACTAAATGCATGTCCTCATAGTGCACCACATGAATAGGATAGTCTTTGTTCTCATCAATGAATTTCTGAGCCTGGTGAACATAGTCAAACCAGGAATTAAAATCAACTAGAAAATAAATGTAAATATTGTGGACCTCTTTATCTTGACAGAATTGTTTTATTAAAACTGATTCCACAGTGATTTTTAAAACATTTTCCTAAAGGAACAGATTTCACAAAGTGAAAAAAATCTATACAATGATTCGTTTATGAAAATAGAATAGTGGTTACTATTGTTTATTCAACTTAATCATTGATTCAAATTGCCACGTACATGTAAGTATGAAAATGAAAAGATATGGGGTAAATGTCAGAGAGACTGCACTCAAATCAGAGAAAAACAGGGGCGGTTACAAATCTTGAGGTCTCCACAAGGCCTTCGACAAAGGGTGGAATGCCACTCCTTGTGAAAAGCTCTAAATCGCCCATTTTCATCTCCACACGAAAAATAGTAATTTTGTAATATATGTATTGAATATTTTTTTTAATCTTTATTCCACCAGAAAACATTTTGACTTAAAATTCTTGCTGATATAAAGTAAGATTTGTGATCTATAGTGGAACTTCCCTATCAATAGGTCGAATCCAAGCCAAAGCATGCCTGCCTTTTTTTAAAATTCTGTACCCAAATCTGATCATTTTTCCTTAAAATTGGTGTTTGGAATCTTGTTCTAGCCAATAAATATTTAGTGACCTAATAGACATATGTATTATAATAAAGGTCTCTGGTGACATCTATAGCCAAAACCAAAAATTAATTTCCATTATGGTCCTTCGTTAAACAGAGATTTGCTCTTGTGGCCATCTTTTATGGATATGATGGAAGCTTTTCGAATGTTGTTCTGAAACATGACCATAAAAGACCAATCCACTGATGTTAAGTTCCATTTGACCCAGTAAAAAACTTAGGATAAAATTTGGGCAGGATAAACACACATTACTTACGGAGTAAATTCGAACTCTTGCTTTTAAGAATAAGAATTACAGTTAGTTTTAATTACTATATTACACACAAAACAACAATACAAACAGATCCGAATGAAATATTTCCCTAAAAAAACCGCTCCTTTTTTTTCGAAATCGCACCATGTAAAAATGCGAAATTTCAGATTTCTTTCAAGATCACCTCACAAATTTTTGTCAGTATGCCTCAATCTTCTGATAATTTTGCAAAATCGAAATAATGCAAGTTCCTATTTTTTTTGGACGCAAAAATGCATGATCTGTATTCCATGAAAACGTAAGAAAAAAAATTACAAAATTTGATGAAGTTGAGGATGGAATACATTTCTCATTGTATAAGATATCGGTTGCAAATACATCATTTTCCCTAAATTTGATGAAGTTGAGGATGGAATACTTTACATCATTTTCCCTAAATACAAATATCGAAAATTATACAATTTGCAAAATTATAAATCCTAAAAATTTGGAACAATAGTTGTTTCAGAAAAGGCCAGTGATATGGGTTCAGTATTCTCTTATACACAAACAAGTATAGATACAATTTTTGCAAGAAAAAAGTATTATGGTTATCGATTAATCTCGTTCTCTTGAGTCAGAGACACGTAATACAAGAGACTGGAAACTGTCATCAAAGCTAGTGTGCTTATATTATATGTCTCTGCTTGAGTATTGCTGTTGATATTGTGTATTGAAGGGCTTGGCTTTATGTTCTGGATTACGCCATTGTAATATGACACATGGTTTTCTATTAGTGTGATTAACCTTAATTAATTTAAATTAAGAAAATAGAAATCATTAAAATTACAAAAATATAAGATATGGATTAAACGTCAGTGAGACCACACCATTACTCAACAAGAAATGACTAAAAGTTTAAAATCTAGCTTTCTCTATAAGGCCTTCCAGATGGGCGGAATCAATGAAAGTCGGATTCGGCAGTTCACGTGGTTTCGGCGCCTTTCATCCTACAATTGTACAATGCAAAAACACAAAAAGCAACAGCTTGAAAAAGTGAAAAATTCAACAGGAATCCCACTCCTTGTGACGAGCTCTAAAAAAGACCTGTAATAACCAGGCACACTTGGCTCTAATTATATACTAGTCAAAAAAAGAAACGTTACGTCCCTATGTATTTTCAATAGACTTTCAACTTTCAATGACTGTAACTTT
>JARWCS010372276.1:0-10220 GCA_034783895.1 Geukensia demissa
ATTTTGTTGGCCATGGTCTTGTCTGTCTTCCGACTTACGATTTCTGTCTGCCCCTTTTGTATCTTCGAATTCCTTTTTCTTCAACATGTAAACTTGTATTGAGGATTTTAAGATAAAAATTTGTTGATTTGCAAAATATATGTTCACTAAGAATTGTATTTATGACAATATGCAGCAATCAAATCCATTTTAAATTTAAGATAAGTGCAACTTTCATAAAAGCATGTTAAGATGTTGGTTTTCGGGGTTAAAAAGGAAGCAAATTATCTCCCTATTCCTGAAAAATTGCATTTTCTTATAGATATTGTAAATTTCTTAATTGGTGGGTGACATATTTTAGGGTGTTTTATTACCAATCCCTGTCAGCAAATGATAAACAAGAGTATGACCATAATTTGACATAAAATTATTTTGTATAAAAAATGGCTTGATTATGTAAAACCCCTAATTTGCCTCAAAATATAACCTAATTGGTCATTTTATGATTCTTATCCTTTTTTTATTGCCGGTGACCAACAAGTTTTTTCACGGATTTTTAAAGGTTGTACAATATGCTTCATTCACAGGACTTTTGTATAAAATCTGTCAGTAACTTCATGAAAAAGCTAGTGGCTCCTAGGAGCCTGTAATCGCTCACCTGTCTCAAACAGCCTTGTATTTATACTTAGTGCAGATACCCTTAGAAACAATCATACAAAGTTACGTCTAAATCCATTCAGTACTTTCAGAGAAGAGTTTTAAACAGTAACTTCAAAATTAGTTTAAAAGATGTCCAATGAAAGCGCAATTACTCCTCCAAGAGTTACCTTGTAAACTTCACCACAGATACATTTCATCATGCTGAACACTTAAACCCAATGTCAGAATTCGGCTAAAGTTTACGGTTTTTGAGATTTATGCGAAATTCTTATGTCAGACCCCTATGTTCTATTTTTTAGTAACAGCAGCCATGTTTTCAACGGATCAAAAATCGAAACATAAACTTTGTGTAGAATACGCTAAGGACCAATTATACGAAGTTGCATTAAAATCCATTCAGTAGTTTTAGAGGAGAAGGTTTTTAAAACTTCAAAATTAGCTAAAAAACGCCTAAAAAGGGTCATAACTTCTACAAGAGATAAGGAATTCTTTACAAAAAATTCATCATAGATACATTCATCATGCTGAACACTTTTACCCTATGTCAGAATTTGGCTAAAGTTAACCGTTACCCTAAGGAAGAATCATGCAAAGTTTTATCTAAATCCATTAAGTAGTTTTAGAGGAGAAGATTTTTAAAACTTAAACTTCAAAATTAGCGTCTTAAAAAAGGGTTTTAACTCCTACAAGAGATAAGGAATTTCCACAAAAAATTATCCACAGATAGATTTCAACATGCTAAACACTTTTACCCTATGTCAAAATTTGGCTAAAATTAATGGTTTTTGAGATATAAAAGAAAATCTTATGTCAGACCCCTATTTTCTATTTTTAGTAACGGCAGCCATGTTTTTCAACAGATCAAGAATCGAAGCATAAACTTTGTGTAGAATACCATAAGGAACAACCATGCAAAGTTGCATCAAAATCCATTCAGTAGTTTTAGAGAAGATTGTTTTTTTTAATGTTTACGACGACGACGGACGACTTGACGGACGCCAAGTGACGGTAATAGCTCACCTGGCCATCAGCCAGGTTAGCTAAAAACTGAATTATATCACAGGGTAGATTTCTCTTCTTATAAATTACGCTGAAAAACACCAAAACTTCATAGTCAGGTTTCCTGGTTTAATGGGTGGTGACCCTCTAATTTTATTTTAAATTTTTATTTTACATCTGAGAACCCGCATCTGGAAATTTGAGATATTTAGGCTGCTTTTATTTCCGATTCAAATCTAATGAAGATAATAAAGGAATTATGTACACTAAAGGCAACATTTGTATCGCAGCCCGTTGGGCATTATCGAAATTCCAAAACCTTTGGCACAGTCCCTGTTACATATACCCTTAAAGGAGTTGTATGCAAAAGGAATCAAGTACCTTACCTTAAGTTTTTTTCGGTTTTGCAGCACAGGGCTGCAGAAAATCCAGAACATTCGGCAGTCCCCACCCATTTGCTGAGTCCATCTTTGACATAACGCACATAAGTTCGTTTGCCAAACAGCAAAAAAAATAAAACAACAAATGGTTTCACCACCTACCTATTTGATAAATTAAACATGCAAGATTTTTCATTTAAGTCTGTGTTTTTTGAATGATTTGATTATTTTAAAAAATCTCATTGATGTCTTCCCCAGAAACTTGTATCTGGATGGGAACACGTTGAATAAAGAAAACTGGTCTGAATTGCTGTCTGTGGAAAGCAGGTAAACTACATCATGCAATGTAATTGTTGTACTCGATAAATACAAGTTTGATAAAATATGAATTGTCTGGTATATTTTAATATCAATTATTTAAATAACGCATATATGATTTCATTGTGTTGCAAAACGCTTCAAAAGTTTATATATATTTTTTAATTCTTTAAAGCCAGACAGAATGTAGCATTCCTTTATGAGAGATCTGATATGTTCACACTGACAAGACAAACTCATAACAAAAAGGAGATAAGCTTGAAATCAAGTATCCGGAGTTATAAATGTAAGCACCGCGCGTTTTTCCGTTTGATCTTGTTGACTGATATTTCTAGTCACATGATATTCTTGAGAAAAAGAATGAGGAACATTTTAAAAGTTTTTCCTGAATCTATTACCTATATCGGGCTTTCTGTGATAGTGATTGTTATTTTTTTCTTAACCGTCAAAACGTACATTAAATTCGGCTTTTGAATATTTATTAACAAAAAAAGTGATGATCAATATGAAAATGAAAATATATGTGGTAAATGTCCGAGAGACTGCACTCCAACCACGAGAAAAACAGAGGAATTAACAAATCGAGAGGTCTCCAAAAAGCGCTGCGTTTGCGATTACTGCATGATAACTTGCGTGTATTTATTGATAGCTTTGACTTATACATGTATAAACATCCTTGCCTATTGATGTAGTCTACTAAACCTTTCGTTGCGGCATTGCTGGATATCTGATGTTGGAGCTGAGAAAATTGGTCATGCCTTAGGTGATGTCCGCAAGTTCAACAGTAAACTGATATCTCTCAACCTGTCAGGAAACAGAATAACAGATGCAGGGGTTCACCATATAGCTAAGGTTAAGTTTTTAATTATTAATTCAGAAGTATACCATTATCACCAAATTTTTTTATGTTTTCAATTGTCACATGATGCGGTGGTCTCAATTCTTAATATTTTAAATAGAATACTCAAACAAAACAATTGAAATATCAACTTTAATTTTGTGTGTGTCATTTTTAAATTACAAAGACTTCTAAATATGACTCCAAATGACCAAAATTTATCTCATTTTTATCGAAAAGAACAGCGAAGTTTTTTAAAATCTTACACACCGTGTAGCATCAGAATTTTCTCGGGATCTAGAGAACTTTTCTGAGGTTGACGATTGTGTATGAAGAAACGCATAATGGTTAATTTTGCGACTGTAAAATTGAGCAAATTTCAATTGATCATTATAGTAAACTAAACGTTGGATAAAAAGTATAATTCTTAGGCATTTCTATGAATATCCAACAGAATTTGTGACCTAATGATAGTGTGGCTTAAAAGTCGAATAATGATAAAAGAAGGGTCGGTACATCCTTGTCTTCAAATTCAAATAATGAATGTTTGTTTTAATGTGCATACTAAAGGATTAAAAAAGCAATTATTGGTTCTAGGAGTAAGCAGGAAGACTTTCAAAGGCAGTTAAATTAGAAGAGCTTCCGATTTCCCAAATATTATGAAAAATGTAAACTAAATTTTTCCACAAACAGCTGTTTTATTCATGACATTGAATCTGCTTGTAGGGACTACAGATGAACAGATCACTGTTGACTCTAAATCTGGAGTCAAATTTGATCAGCAATAAAGGAGCTGTAGACCTATCAAAGGTAATTAGAGAAGTGTTTTATGTTTCTAATGAAAATAAAGAGTGTAGATTCATCTAATGCCAGTAAAGGATTTGTCTGTCTTCCGACATAACGACTTATGTCTGCCCATTTGGTATCTTCGAATTCCTTGTATATATATTTAAGATAAACACTGCACTGGTCAATTAATATATATTAATACATGAAAAAATAAAGATATAGAGGATATGTCAAATAGATTGTATCAAATCTCAACAAAAATTTGCTAAACGTTCAAACTATAGCGTCTTTACAAGATTTTCAACAAGGGTAGACTCACAATCTTAATGCGAGCTGCAAATCTTTCAAATTAAATAACAATGATCGTTGTCAACTATCGTTGTGGGACTGCCAGATCAAAATACGAAAGCTTGGCCGTGGCCCATAGTGAGGAATTTGTATGGAGAATATCACATTCTCTGCGCCTAAAAGATCCCTTTTTGTACTAAAAAAAAAAGATTCTGATGCTGGTACAAATGGCTAAAATTTTCTCCCCTACCTATAACTTCTATTTTCTTCTGGCAAGATCCGTTACCCGATTGTATCCCAACCCATATACAGTTTCGGTATTTTTGATAATTGTTGAACTTGTTCTCCTACTAAATATGCATGAATTATTTGCCACTGGACGTTATTTGACCGACAATCAATCTAGCAGTTAGTAACGAAGTAACGACACGTCAATCCCCATCCGCCTTATAAGAATTTATCGGTCTGATATGACGCCACGTCCATCCCCATCTGCCTGATAAGAATCATTGATATATTTTTGCGTAACTACAAAATCAATTATAGATGTGGAATAATATGAGCGCAGGTTGTGCACATAAAAATACAATTAAACATGTCGATAAGGTGCATATACATCACATTCATTACAAGGTCTTTATAGGCAAAAAGGGTTTTTGATTTCGTTTATATGACAAATACAATTATATACCATCAAAATTCAGCAAATTGTTTTATTAATCATGGTTCATGATAGCAGAAACTTTTTCATAAGCTGTTCTAAAGATCGACCTCGTTCTCGTGTTACTTAAGCTTTAGTTGTGTGCGTAGTTTGATTTGATATATTGACTCTTGTTTCAGATTTTTATCCCAATATTCATTTGAATTTGTAGATGCTATCACATTTCACATTAACACATGAAGAAGTCGTAGAAAGCCGAAAGTTAACATCAGAAACAGCTCCTTCCGACGGATTTCTTGCTACAGTAATTAAATAATTATTTTTATAAAAAGATATATATATTCTCTTTATGAACAATCTTGGTACCATTACAGGAGATAAGTGTTCCACTTGTCGTTTTTATCTTAAAGTTTTAAAACAGTTCTGCTTGCACAAAAACTGAAAAGCTGTTTAACTAATAGGAACCAGTCATGATGTTAGTTTACCCGATCAGTGCTACCCCGAATATGCTCGAAGCATTAATCATGTAGCTTACTATAATGTTAAGTACTCAAATTGTTTATTTCTTTGTTTGTTTGGGGCTTTGCTTTCCTTAAATATGTCAGCGTTCAGATTAATTAGTGGGAAAACACCCGACTTTAGGCAGGAATATAACAAACCAAAACATTAAGCGGTAGGTCAATTACATCTTTCAATGTATGATACAAAACTTGGCAAGAACTCGCAACAAAAAAGTGATAGGCGACAGGTACCTTCTACTTAACCCACTCGGTCACCCAAGCCCTATTGAATTTTCGACTTGGATGTCTTTGTCATTCGGCCTTTGAAGTCTCCTCGTTTATGTCCTAGAGATATCTTTGACTTCCTATGTTTCGGTTCGAATGCTACTGGCGAGAGGTTACTCCATGAAATGTACATAAAGCATACCCAAATTTTCCATTTTTATTCATCATTGGTAATTTTGTATCCAAAACAAGTATTTGATTATACCCGTCTACACTGAATGATTAAGAATTATGCACACCAACACTTGAATAAAAATACCTTAAATTCAAAATAGCTGGAAAAATTATATTGTAAAAATGTAGTAATGAATTTGAAAATGTAATTGTAATATCTGTTAAGGCACATGATAACAAGCAAGATTTGACCAGACCACCCAGCGTCAATAGAAAGGGATCTGACCCAGAGAAAGGAAAATCATCAAAGTTACAGCCAAAGAGAAGAGTAAACTAAACTTAACCACTTTTTTTTACATTATACCATTATATTGATATCCCAAAATTAATTTACTTGTGGTATAATCATTGTTGTAATTTTTGTGTCGCCTAATATATAGATTTATAATTTTAATGTTGTTTGACAATTTTAATTGAAAATTTTAAAATTTGCCTTGAAATTTGAAAGACTGAATAACGTTTATTATTGTTTTATTACAAGCTCAAAGTTTGCTTGATGCATGGTGAGGACTAGGTGTAGTTGAACAATTAGACAATTAGAAAATAAGCAAGATGAAAATGTAGATTAACACAATACGTTATTCATTAAAAACTAGGTAAGGTTGTCAGTATTATGACATTACAAATCAAAGAAGCGAGCCTTCTCGGATCGCGCGGTTGGTTGAACACTTAAAAAGAATTGTCAATTACTTAGTTCATCAATATTAACATGTATGCGTAATCGGAAACATTTATTTCTTTTATCCAGACGACATTCCTTGAAGTTTTTATACTGGCGATGCCTTTAGGTACTAAATTTAAATTTTTGAAACAGCAATTAACAATTTACGGACGATACTAAATTAGAGTAATTTTACATGTATTTCATTTCTTAGGATTCAAAAGGAAAAGATGACGATAAATTAAAGAAGAAAGAAAAGGATGACAAAGCATTTAAAAAGGGTATCTAATCGAATATTGACGATGCTAAAAAGTAGGGTAATGTTCAACAACATCTTTAAAAAATGTAAAATTCTAAAAAACTCTAGGAAGTACTTACTAATGATCGAACATTGAGAACAAACTTGGGGTAGAATAAAATAAGATTTACATGTTTGCAGAAAAGTCTTGTAATAATATGTTGAAACGCGTGGTTATGACAACGAAAAGCAATGGACCAGCAAAAGGATTTATAACAGCAACAACTGCTATCTTTGAAATGCACAATGAATGTGCGGCATGTTTTTTGTTTTTTTTTTTTTTTTTGTCTTCGTACCAAACCATGCCTTTTTTGACAGAGCGCAAAACTAGGTGAGAATAAAAGTTACAGAAGATCATTCAGGTTTCATATAAACTTTCAAATTAATGTCAATAGGGTCCATTAAAATACTTCATAAAGGTTTTCTATTGCAAATGATCGCAGATGCCAAGGTAACATGAAGAATTTAACAGAAGGATTTCAGCATGAAAGTTAGCAAATTGTAAGATGTAATGGCAATTTACTGATATGTATTGAAACTTCGTAGTGAGTTGTGTATTTCAGATAATACTCATAAATTACATTCCATAATAATGTATGGTCTTAAGATTCACACTTTGTTCTGTATTACAGATAAAAGCGGTGGATTAACAGATCGCAAAACCAACCCATGTAAGTAGTATATATATATATATCTAAAAGATAGAATATGGAATATTTGCCAGAAAGACTCGATACAAATCTTACATACGTTTATAATAAAAATTTAAAAGCCTGATTTAACTGTGTGTAAAGCGCTTTTCCGAACCCAACCCCAAGCGACAAAAACGACAGCAAGATCAGTTTAATTTTATAAATTTTCCAGTTTCATTTATGGACCAAATGTAATATACAGTTCCTAATGAACGGTAAATTCGATTACTGACAGACTATTATCGCGTGGCAAAAAGGATAACAACATCGAACACATAATTGCAAAGTTGACCTTTTGCTGACACTTGACCTTTTAAAGTTAAATCCCTTGTATTTCATAATAATTGACCGTGTTTAGTTTTGTTACAATTTTTATAATATTTGAACTTACGGAATCAGACAACTTATCACAAAAAAGTATAACTTTTTGCGAGTCTTACAAAGTGTAATTTACATTAGAACTACAAAGTATTATAATATAAGTCTGGTAAAGTATAGCTTCAGTGAGTCCGACAAAGTAAGACATATACGAGTGCCACACAAAGTAGAACTTATCTGAGACGGACAAAGTGTTACTTGTGTTAGTCTAACAGAGTATAGAGCGTATGGTTTTGGCAAAGTGTGTCTTATACAAGTCTGATAAGGTTTCAGTGATTGAATTTATCAAATAAAAATATACACGAGTTTGGCTAAACATTGCTTGTGTTTACCTTTAGTTGTAGTACCGACGTTAACAGTTACAGAGAAGAAAAAGATAAGAAAATCAGATGGTAAAAGGATCTCCCTTTTAAATGTAAGGTTCCTGTAGACTTTAGATATAAAATTTTGATATGAAAACATTGATCTAAGTTTAAATGCTGATTGAAAATAATTCTTTGTAGTTTTTTGTATTTTTTGTGAAATGTAAAATTTGTAAACTCGGGATGTTACCTGTCCTTGTAATGTTTATTAAAATTTGATGCTGACACATGAAATGTAGCATTGTGGTTAAATCGTCGTACCAAAACAATAGATAAACTCAATATATTTTATGTAGTGAAAACCACCTGTCATAATAGCTGTACCTAGCTTTATTCGAAACCTCGATATATAAAATATTGTACTATGTACATACTTCGTTAATACAATATGACTAATGTCAAAGTCTCAAGCCTCGTCAAAACCGAAGTATATAAACTGATGCAACATACTAGGGAATTTCTCAACTGGTGTAGCCTGCTCGAATAAAACGTGCAGTGTAGTAAAACGTGTAGAGGAACGAACCAAGATTTTGACAAACCATTATATCGATGACGAGGTTCCCTTCAAATAAAATGATTTCACCAATTAACAAAATCATTTATAAAGTGCTTATAACAATCATTAGTAATAAAGGGTTGAATGGCATCGTGTTGTCATGTGCAGTTTCTGAATCAAGGACGTCATAATGTGTGCATATGTACTAACTAGATCGCGGCAAATTAAGTACTTCAGTAAACTGCCCACAGTTTGATGAGGCAATCACAAGCTGTGCTTGCTATAAAAAGGTTTCACTCGATATAAGCAAAGAACAAAACAGGGGATATATAATTATTTTTAGTTTACCTTTCCTGGTTTTTTTTCAGGGAGACCAAGGCGTTTTCCACGCTCTGTACGATGCTTATTACCGAGAGGATTTAAAGGAAATGGTTTCTGGAAATAAGATTATTATCAGTATCAATCTCTCTAGTAAGTGTGTTTCTTTAAAGGATATTAAGTAGCTAACCAACACCGTTGACTTCAAGTAACACATCGGGAGAAATACGTAAAAGAGAACCTGCTTTAACGACCGCAGCACCTCAGCCCGATTTTATTTTATAGGGTTACCTTTGCTTACGCTATAGTTATCGGTGTTTTGATGATGTGGTTTTGTTTTTTCGTTCGTTTCCTTAACATTACTGTCGATTAGCATTTTCACATTTTCTAATATTTTGTATAAAAATTCAGTAAGAAACGTTGAGATATTTTCGGAATATATTAATTTGGTGAAACATGTTTTCTTTACTAAACTTAAGATTTACCAAACAACGGGATGACTTCAACTTTCCTATTGTAAACTTCCCATATTCATGTGCCAATTTTCGGGATTTTCTGAAGACAGAATTGCTGTTAGCGCATAAAATACTACAACAAGGATACTCCAATCAAGGTTGAAGTCGTCCCTCCTAAAGTTTAATGGTCGCCATCACGAATTGGTTGATCCATACGGTATCAGTGTATTTCAACTTGTTATGGACCTGTTACCGGTAATACAAAAATAAGTTGACCTCTTCTTGCATTGACGTTAACCCGGATTTAAATTTAAGGATTCCACGATAGGTGTTGCCCGCTTAACAGGGGTACTTACCCTTCATGACACCTGGATTGACTACTTGTTTGTATAGAAGTTAGTACGGTTTCTTCCAGAATTGATAAAAATTGACACTCCCTGATTTGACATCCTGGTTTGACACTGATTTTGACATTTAGGATTCCATGACGGGTGCTGCGCTCAAGACAGGGGACGCTTACCCTTCACGAGCACCCGATTCCACTCCTGTTTTGTAAAGGAGTTAATGGATTCTAAGCCTTTGTTCCTTTTGTTTTCGTTTTATCTTTTAGTTTGTTTCAAATTTGACCCGTCTCTTTGGACTATACACTTTTGATCTCTCACATGGGTATTCTACACTGGACTTAAGTT
>JARWCS010372287.1:0-10219 GCA_034783895.1 Geukensia demissa
TCCAAGCTTTTGTTCCTTTTGTTTACGTTTTATCTTTTAGTTTGTTTTAAATTTGTCTTGTCTCTTTGGACTATGCTCTTTTGATCTCTCGCATGGGTATTCTACACTGGACTTGATAAAATTCCATCGAGTCCTAAAATAAACTCGATTGGGTAAGTAGGCATTCCGACAAACTTTGATTTTCAACTAGGTAGTTCCAGACGAGTAGACTTTTAAATTAATTTCTCATATATGGTCCTATGTTAAACTTAGTTAAGATTAGGTGGATATCTTGGTAGGCGGGTGGAATTATCGGATACAAATCTGTATCAGACGTACCTAGTATTTAAAAGGAAGAATATGGAATATATGCAAGAAAAAACAATCCACATCTTTTTCCGATTGTGTAATGCATGATTTTTCGTTAAGATGTTGCCTTTAGTTCACCAGATTTCCGTTGGGCAAGAAGAAAGTTCTAAAAAATAGTGTCTTGTCCTTCGGTTCTATTGTTATATGTTTCATATACAAGTCGTTTCTTTTTTGTCGTAAAGTCAACCAATCCGAAAGTGAATGTTTAGTCGTACTCCTTGGTAAAGATTTTTTAATCCTTATTTACAACAATGTTTTAAAAGGCATTTGGAGGTACCAAAGGGGCAGACAGAAATTGTTAATTCGAAAGACAGACAAGACCATGGCCAACAATATGAAACGAAGACAAAAAAAAACACAACACTACACTGAAAACTTAAGCTGGAGTAACACGAACCCTACCTACAAAAACCAGGGTTAGTTCAGGTGCTACGGAAGGGTAAGAAACTCCTCCTCCACTAGTTGCACACGTCGTGTTAGACAAAGATGGTGTATAGTCACAATCGATGTTATTCACAACCGGTGTAGGAATGGATTGTACTTACGACAGACAATGAAAGATATCCATTGTCATTTGTGAAATGGATATTTCGTACCGGTCAACCAAATCATGAAGGCGACCGAAAAACTTCCGGAGTGATTACTCTTATCTTTCCCTGAGAAACCCTTGGCTCAGTAGCTTTCTTGTCAGCTGAACCCTCTATCAATGAAATCTTGATAGGAAGCACAAGCCTTGGAGTAGCGTATCAACTAAGAAATATACAATCCTTATGCAGGTGGGGCTGGAATGTTGCGAGACGTGGACGGAAACTTTACATCGGAAAATCAAAGTCATCTCTCATGTCGTAAAGTTTTGTTCTTAACCCACCCTTACTGTCAATTTTTAGGTGTAAGTCTAGGTATGAAGCAGACCTTTCTGTTTCTGTAGTATCTTTGATTTCAAGTTCAATGCGATAGATGCGGTCAACATAGTCGCCAAATTTAGAGTTATTCAGGGAAAAGACATCATCAATATAGCGGAACGTGAAGCCAAAAGATTGAGCACACTTTTTCTTTTTCTTTCTAGAAGGCTCTATATGAAGTCAGTTTCTTAGGAATAAAGGAATAAATAGACGTTTCTTTCCCATAGACGCATCACAAAATAGGGCCAATCTAATAGAGAAGACTAGTTTACAGATTGCCTTACAAATGGACGTTATTTGATATTTCAAAAATACACAAACTGTGAAAACTCAGCGTTACTGTTCTAATGCTCTCTGTAATTGAGGATAACGTCCAGAGGTTCAAGGTTTAATGACATGCATTGACAAATCCTTTTACTTTCGTTTAGATCTCGAAACGGAATAGCATAATTTGTGTGTTCATTTTCCTTTCTGATTTAATTACTTTGAAAGGCTTCTGTTTGTAGAACTCTCAATACTTAATCGTTATCAATTTTCTTGGTCTTCGTACTTGATTCTAATCAATTAATATTTCTCAGTGCGGCCAACTGGTGACGGCTTAAAGAAGGTCAACAACAAGCAAAATTTGTCGGATATTTTATATCAACGAAACATTAATATATGACAATCTCCTATGTTAAAAGTTCATAGGTTATATGTTTTAAATTCTCAAAATTACTTTCTGTTAATCAATTTCAATAAATTGACAATTTTTTTAATACTAATTCTTTGGTCATGGTGATTGAGAAAACATTTATTTGCACAGCAAAGCAATATAAAAACACACGAGTCATTTTTCATGTTTATTCGGGGAACTTTCACTCAAAATCGTGCAGGGAGACCTACTATTATTAAGTTATGTCAAATCTTTGGAAAATCAGACCTTTCTTTGTTCGTTTAACTATAGAATATCTTTAAAGTGTTATTTTATTACTCATTTAATATTAAAAATAACTGTAATATGTCTGACATTTACAAATTATTAATCAATTAACGGACATTTCTACGTTTTCAAATAAATGGTGCGGATCTGTATTTCTTACACCATGCTTATTCAATACAAAAATGACAAATACTTAAATTTTAACCGGAAAATAAGAGAAACTGACACGTGCTTATCAAATAAAAGAAACAATATTTAGGTAAATAGAAAATCATGTTGTATTGTCGATTAAAAAAAAGAAAAACCAGTTGTATTATTAAATCTAAAAAATTTTAATACAAAGTTTTACCCGCGAAACCTAATGATATCCCCAAGAAACCCCAAGAGCACAGCCATAGAGAACTTGCATTCCAAATGCAATTTCAATAGTAAAATAGATCAGGTTTTAGATATGATTGTATTTGAAAAGACAGCCATGATATATACTTTTGGAAAACGACAGCTATTTACAGGGTCTAGTGCGTATCTCCACGCGTTAGATCTTTAATGTTTTGGATATTTTCTCGTAGGACAAAGCGACAATCTGAATGTAATTAATTGTTTCTACCACGTCATATAAAATAAAACCTTTTCCTAATATGATGATGTCAGCTTGTCAGTGAGTCCTAGCTTTGGTCTTGTCTGTCAGTTTGATCCTATTTCGAAACATAATAATAACACTTGTGGATTGATTGCAAATAAAAGGTTCGGTTATCGGTCAGGGTTGTAGTAAGTCAGTCCTATGGCATTCTCGTCGCATACATGACGTTTTTCATTATGTTTTCATTTCAACTGGTTGTTGATATAGAAGTTCGTATAGTCCAAGACTCAAGTCATTTTCTCTTAAATTTATTGTCTAATTTTCTAAAAGTTTCGATATTTGAAGAAAATAAATTTATAAACCCCTTGGTTTTTTTTTTATTCTCGACCTGTGGAAGAAGGATTCCACAACAGATGTCCCGCCAGACTTTTTTCTTCCGGAGTACTTCCTGAAATTATAGTTCCTGTTTTTATTCCTTTTACATTTCCGTTTGCTTCGAGTTTGTCCTGACTTTATGGTTTTCTCATATATATTTGCTTCCACTGTGCACTATGGTTTAACAATAAAGTTAAACTTCTTCCAAAACAAAAAAAAATCAAGAAATAAATCATCAGAAACCAGTTGACGTCTCACGCAGTAAGTACGACTCAACATATTTAATGGCGTATATTTTAGCCTTACTCTATTTAGATCACGATTTCAGGAAAAAAACTCTGTATTCAGTTTTTTGGTGCTGAATGACCTCAGTGGTTCATTGAACATCTGTCATATTTTATGCCATGAAATTAATTAATTTTAACAATGCTAGGGTTTTTCTCGTTCTCGATCGCAAAAATCCCCAAAAAGGATATGTTTTTTCTTTTTAGATATTTTTGTGCGTTTTTTTCAACCTCAGGACAGTGATCATTTTCGTCCCAAAACTACTTTCCGTTTTCTTTAGTCATACTGAAACTGCGGGTCTGCATATTTAAATTCAATAACTAAACAGTTGCATATCTTATCATTACGAACACCTGTCCGCACTTCACGTTGTTTCGACATTTTCTTAGGGGCATTTCACTTTAGTATCCTACTTTCGTATGACTTATACGGTAAAAGGAAACGTTTTGTTTCATACATTTACACTATTTACATTACATTTACATTATAACTCCTTGCAAAAAAAACTTTACACCACTGCTTATTGTACTCATCTTGTTGCATTTTGCCTGTAAGCTCAAAGATTAACTAATAAAGAGTTTTAAAATGGCAAACACTAATAAAATGTATCATTGACCTAGTATGATATTGTTGCGTCCTCGGCGGTAGCGACTTCCGCACGAAAACTTTCATTTACTTATTTGATTCTTTTTATATTTTTGGACACTTATATTTGGTACTTGATGAGGCTGGTATTGCTTTTCGGTGATCTAGCCCCACCTGTTGACCGAAAAACCCAAGTTTGGGAAAGTTTTTCTGCTCATCCGATTAAGATGGTAATTCTTCATGAATCCTTATGAAAAATGCAACAACAGATACTCCAAGCATTTTTTATAATATTTTTTACCGTTGTTATTAAAGGTGTTAAAAGGTAAACAAAAATAATATTGCAGAAGATGAAAAACGCCTTAAGGAGAGCTTTCATAGTATGTCTCTGCGTTAGCTGAGGATACCGTTTTCCGTGATAAAAGGGGGGTCAAAGTGGGCAACAAAGTTTATTTTTATTAATGGGTCGGTAGGTTAAAAAATCTCATCCGGGGTTTCTTTCATATGCTTTGTCTCAGTGAGAGCTTTCAGGTGTACGTAATATCAATTTCTGTTTTTCTTACCGTTTTCGAGATCAAAGGAGGCAAAAAAGTCAGTTTCACATGATATCGTTAATTCTTGATTTTCAACAGATTTTAATAAGGTTTTTTTCAAAGCAATCCCTTATTCGAATTGCAACAAAAGTTCCTCTAGTTCTAGGAATAAAAGAGGTCAAAATGGTCACTAATCTAGTCACAATACTATGACCAGCAAAATACCGTATACACACTAACCTAACTTTTCATTTGTTTATCTTTCAGATGTCAATTTCTGCGATCATATCATGCTGCATTTGCGAAGAACTTCAGTTTTATATATGCAAAGAATCACGTTAAAAATTATTAAGTATTATATCTACAAAAAATTGGCTTTTATAGCTTTCAACCTTCATTTACGATCGATACGTATTTTTTTTCTTAATATTAAGGTTACGGTATGCTACCGTTCTAAGGACTTTACCATTTGTCTAACAACAGTGCGAATTCTTAAAAGCTTTTTCTTCCTTATTAATGATGTAATTTTTCAAGAAAATAGACGAAACGATTTCTTTATAAATTCTATTAATTTCTCACAATGTTTTTGTGAAGCTAAGCATTTCGCAGTGATGAGGGATTGTTTAGTTTAAGGCAGAAGTCATTAATATAAAACTGTAATCGGTGGGAAATTAAATCAGTAGCACATTACAAAACAGTGCATGCATGAAAAGAGATAACACTGATCAATATGAAATCCAGGGTTTAGGTATAACTGTGAATTTCCGTCTTTATCGATTTTGGTATTAAAGGTCACCAATCTGAGAATGCATAACCTTTCCTACCGCTTTAAGTCATTAATAGTATGTCATTTAGGTATCTTTATCAAAATAGAAGAAAACATATTTTTAAATATTTTTATTGAAGTATTGACCTTTACTTGACAAAAACTACTGTAATTTTTCCGACAAGTTCAGACCTTGCTTGACCGAATTGGCCTATATGGGTTTTTGATAAAAACTTCTCAAAATTTTGTATGACTTTGTAGTGTATTGAAAAGGTAAAATTGTCCGGTTGTTTAAACCTCGAAAACTACATTGCAACTAATAAATATTTTTCTAGCGAGTACAATTTGTTCGAATAGGTGAATTACAGTTCTTCAAGTTTAATTCGATTTTACAAAAGTTACTCAATTGTTTGTGTACTTTACAAATATCGATTACATCATAATAAAGATACCAAAATCAGTTGTCAAAAAACAATGCACTTTACAAGGATAAGATTTGATTTTTCCGTTCCAAGACTAGAAAACAAGTTCATAAAATTAAGCTACATCTTTAAATATTCATTTTTTGTTTTAGATAGGGAAAATTAACAATTCGGCGAAAAACTTATTCAATGCTTCGTTGTTCTAACAAAGTAGTAGTCTAACTCAAATTAATAATTTCGTTCGAAGTAGAACCTTTTCAATGCTACAATTGCAGGTTCTCATTTTCAGACTTTTATAAGTGGCAAACTCACTCATAACCCAACAGACATATCAAGTATAATTTAAGATCATGATTTTCCGCTCTATCGTTGTTTATATAGTTCTTGAATTGTCCTAATGACAACTCCTCTAAATCAATAAATTGAAGTATCGTTTGGCTTGTTGTTTTATGGGTCATCGTTAGTGACTGGGATAATTAATGGCTGTGTTAAAATATACAAAATATATTAAATAGAAAAAGGAGCGATAAAATCTCACACCTCACTGTAAGTTCAAGACGCCCCTAGCACCGGTTTGCTAAATGTCGACGACACTACATCAGTGCGTTGAAGCATACAAATGCGGAGTAAGGTCAACAAAATACAAAATTACCAATGTTAAATAAATATGGAAAATTTAGGTATGCTATATGTACATTTTAAGGAGTAATCCCTCATCAGTAGTATAGAGATATACACGGGCAAAGAAATCTAGTAAAATCTGTCATAAATTTCCCGACAGTAATACATAAAATCAAACAACACAGGGCATATCAAGATTTTGATAAATGACTTGGCTGTTTTAAATAGCTTGAATAAGGCAGATAATAAACAGATGGACTGCTAGATAATTTTCAATTAAGATACTGGCCGAAAAAAGAAAAAAAATGAAGGCGTACACATAGAGCTAGTTATCTCAGGAATAAATACGCCATAACTGTAAAATATAAAATAAGAGCATACATATTCAAGCACGGGGGGATTTTCTACGTTTTCCACACAGCAAAATAAACAAACTCTGTTATGAAATAGAAAAAGGAGGGATATGGTGTAAATATTCATGACACAAAAACTCAAATATACAAGTAAATAGCAATTAAAGGAACAGCGCTTTGATTTTTGTTCTTCATCTCAAAGTCACAGTGAGGCCTTCAACACGGAGTAAAAAAATATACATTTTAAGACAAAAGTTCTTACTTCATTTTGTTTTGATTTGAAAACAAGTCAAAAGCTTCAGCTATAAATTTGAAGTCCTGGCATTAAAACAAAGCGTGATTCAATGATTAGCTAGACCTGATTTCATCAAAAGATCTGGAAATAAAGGCCACGACATCGGTAACTTTTGTTTTTTTATTAAATGATTAATCTCTGTAACATACATATCATAAATTGAAAAGTGGTTTGATTGTTTATGAGACAGCCTCCAAAACGTATAATAAACATCTACATTCTGCCCTAAAGCTTTCAATAATGGATACATATCCACACCCTACGACAAGTTGTAAAAGGCCAATAAAAATAAAAAGTGATAACAATCAAATGTAACGAACTATCGGCTAATTTAAAAGTAATTTTTAAACATAAAAACAACGAGGCTGTGTGGAGAACGTAGGAAATTTCCCCATGCATGAATACGTATGCTCCTAAATTTTTCCAGTTATGGCGTATTTGCTCTTGAGATAACTAGCTCTATGTTTACGGCTTCATTTTTTTCTACTTCAACCAGTGTCTTAATTGAAATTAATCTAACATTTCATCTGTTCATTATCTGTCCTATTCAATCTATTTTAAACAGCCATTTAACAAAGTCTTTATGTGCCCTGTGTTGTGTTTGATTTTGTTTGTATTACTGTCAGGCAACTTATGACAGATTTTGTTTGATTCCTTTGCTCGTGTATATGTGAAATTCGTTTATCTTACCCCGCATTTGTGTGCTTAAATGCACAGATGTAGTGTCGTCGACATCTTGCAAAGAATTCCGCTCAAGCCGGTGCTAAGGGTCGTCTGGAACTTACAGTGAGGTGCGAGTTTCTACTCCGTGTTGATGGCCTCACTGCGACTTTGAGATGAAGAACATCAATCAAAGCACTCTTCCTTTGCCTTGAATTTACTTGTATATAAGAGATTTTTGTGTCATGAATATTTACACCATACCCTTTCTTTCAATGACATCCACTGGATTACAGGTTCCTGGCTTGGGACAAGAACATAAAGTGTGTGGCGGTGGTAAGATACTCGACCCTACCCTCTGACCCGATTTTAATTTTATTTATGAAATAAATTTGATTTTAATTGACTTAAAAAACCAAATGCATAAAACATAAATTTTGAAGTCGATACAACGTACGCAGGCAATTACAAATAAATCAAGAGACAACAACATTTTCCGACCTCCAAAAGGCACTCACTGTGTCTCAATTTAAATCTGGTTCTCTTTAGCTAGTCACAGACATAAGCTAGATTTAGTCTAAAAATATCAACAATAGCCAAAGAAAACAAGGTATTGTTGCAAGAATATAGGACAAAAATTAATCAAAATATTGACTAAAATTAGTTTTAATGTAAATAATTGAGCAGAGGGTCAATGTTGATACCAAAGAAGACATTCTTTTAAGATTTTAAATTAATGTTATAAAGAAAATCTTTATGTATAAGTATTATCCAAAAACTGACAGGTCACAATAGGTTGTGTTTTAATTAACGAGCTTAACAAATCCGTTCCTTTACCGGATGTGACTAACATCGATTAGGACTATCAACCGGCTTTGTCTACTGAGTAACACGACGGGTGCCACTAGTGGAGCAAGGGTTGCTTACCCTTCCGGAGCATCTGACCTCACCCTGGTTTTTGTTGGGTTCATGTTACTCCAGCTTTAATTTTCAGTGTAGTGTTATGCGTATATGTTTGTCTTTCATTTCATTTTGTAGGCCATGGTCATGCCTGTCTTCCGATTTAACGATTGGTGTCTGCCCCTTTGGTATCTTTTAATTTCTTTTATTTACTACATTTTCAAGTTGAATGTGATATTCCGTTTTTGTTATTAAATTTCTGCCCGAGCAACCTTAAGTTAAAATTATATCTTTTAATTCACGGTAAATGATGTCTTTATGCCCCATATATTCCACAAGCAGTAAAATAGCAGCTTCCAATATACATAATATACGTTTCACAACTCATACTTTAATTGCTGCGCAGAGCTTAGCTTGTTGTCACTTAAAATGTCTCTCACTATTGTTACCCGTGACCTTTCCCCAATTTTAGTATCATTTTTTGTTTGACAAAAGGTACACAATTAAGTCTACTAATTAGAATTTGGAAAAATAAGATCAAGAATCTGGCTATTTATGATTCATATTTAAAAAAATGCAAAGCCATAATCACAAAAACCTAATTACAATCTTTGAAACCATGCACTTTATATATTTCTATTATTTTTCCGTAGTGGCATTGTTATTTCACTCCCCCTACCAAGTTGGCTTCTATTTTGGCATTTTTGATGGTGGAGCAGCGCCCAATTATTACACTTCATAATGACGTTCAGAAATGATTCGCAGTTTTTTATTCTTTTCCTAAGCAGAGGTTCGCGAATACATGTATCACTTTAGATCAGTACCTTTCAGAAATGATGTTTAAATTTTAGCCAATTATATCAGCCTACTCAAAGGTGTGGCAGCCCTGTTAGTTCTAAACGATAAAAAGTTACAAAGAAGTACTCGGTTAGCATTAATTCTTCCAAGTTTTTTTTTCAAGTTTATGCCAAAATATAAAAGAATTCTCCTTACTCGACGAGGAGGTACGAGATTTAGCTAAGAAAAATAAAACATAGTACTGACTCCTACACAGGACTGTGCACTTTTGCAACATATGAATATGAATAACCTTTTCTGTGAGCGCCGTCGTCATTTCGAAAAGAAATTATCCAAATTTCTAAAATTTTACAGATTATAAATGTATCATCGTATGTATTCATAAAGTAATTTGTAAAGACCGTTTATTGACTCTAATAATTCCTAATTGCGTCTAAATCTAAATTACTTTATTTGGCTTCTTGTATCAGAAAAGGCGGTGGAAATAATACAAATAGAAAAATTATTATTACGACGGGTGCCACTAGAAGAGCAGGAGTTGCTTACTCTTCCAGAGCACCTAAACTCACCCTAGTTTTTGTATGATTCATGTTATTCCAGCTTTAGTTTTTAGTTTAGTATTGTGTGTTCTATGTTTGTCTTTCGTTTCATTTTATTGGCGATGGTCTTGTCTGTCTTCCGATGTAACGATTTCTTTTTGCCCCTTTGGTATCTTCAAATTCATTTTGGTATTGTTTTTAAAGAAGTAGAAAACTCAAAGAAAAATTAAGAGCCTTAGTTCACCTCTGTTTTGTTAAAAAAAAGATGGCAAACGCAGATACAAATATTTGGTTCTAGGGAGGGACAAACCTTATTTTGTTGTTAACCACTCTGA
>JARWCS010372298.1:0-10218 GCA_034783895.1 Geukensia demissa
TGCAACTATTAACACTACATTCAAATGCAATGTTGAGCCTCACTTTAATGATGGAGTTTGGTGTCTTCGTTTGGGTGACTTTTGTATCACTCCTGTGATACAGGACCTCTCGTTCATATATACGTTCAATTTTGCAGTTTTTTTCCCAATTCATTCAGTACGAAGAAAATTATGTTTTGAATAATATTACATTTTTAATAAACCATCGAATTAGTATAATTTTGATTATCAAATGGCCATAACTTCTTGGTGTTGCAATAAATACATGATCGTATGGTTCATATTTAGGTTTCGTACTTTACCAGTTTCAAGATGTTGGGTGATTAATTTCAACATCTGAACCTCTGTTGAACTGGTAAAGACAGATTTATAATTGAAGATCATACCACTTGCATGTTTTTATATGTTCAAGACTGTGTTGGAGATACGAGATCCTCAAAGTTACAGGGGACGTGTCTGGTTACATTGGATACTCAATACACATGCCAAATCAATGATATGTATATCAACAATGTATTGAAGTGATCGTTTGTTATTCCAAATATTAATTATTCTCGGTCATAATTTATTCTATGAAGTTGAAGGCAAAGACAATATTTGCTACATCATATAATGAACTAAGTCAAGATACGGTTATTATGTTTAACAGGCATCTCCGCATTCTACACATTCTTCGCAATAATAGTTACAGAGTAGACAATGTCTACCATGATTTTGGAAGGTTTTCTTTTTTTACGACTTAGTCCGATACCATGCGATATTTGGTTACGTTTAGTTTTTAAAACAAGTCCCTATCGACATTTAAATTCAAGATAAATCGCTAAGAATTTTATCATTTAAACGTGGAGGAAATGACGTTTGAGGCATGTGTAATGTTTTATCAAATAAAAATTGCATGTTCTAAGCGAATTGTCGTGTTGCTTTTAGAATGTTCTTTTTGTTATTTTCAATGTTTCATGGCGGAATCTTTATATAGACAGACAGAAGATTCGAAAGTTTTGTTCCTGCCAAAACGGTAGACAGGCAGAAACAGTAGCGATGTTTTTGATTCTTTCTAAATAACTCGTGTCTGAGTCGATTCATTAACATTGTCTTTGAGTGCCTAGCGCTTTTATCAATCTACTGGGACCTTTTTAGGGCTGCGATGTCGTTAGTGGGAACCTTGCTGGATAAGGCTTTCTAATATTGGACGTAGTATCCTTATTAACTTAAGTGACACTCCATTTATTCGCAGTTATAACGGCAATATTTTGAATTTGCCATTTCTGTCAAATTGTTCACTTTTAAAAGGGGATGCTTTATCATAAAACTATCATGCGCGTATTAACATAAACCATTTGTATATAATTTGGTGTATTGAAATATTAACAATTAAAAAAGAAATCTAGCATCTAGCAATTCTATAAATCAACCCGACTGCATTAGAATACAAATTATATTAACTAGACATGATTAAAAAATAAAACACAGATCAACTTTCTGATAAATGTTTCGCCCTTCAGAATAACCATTGGAAAACGATGAAACGTCATTGAAAAGGATTACGATAAACGAGATCTAGTAATCAAACACAATATAAAACTAAAAAATAATTTTTTCTACATCATATATATTTAATTAAAGTTGAAATAAATAAAGTTTGTCATCTGCTGGGACACCTACTGAAATTAAAAAATTAAATCAACCGAGTAAAACACGGCTATGGAATTATTTTGTATCATTTAAATGTCAAATACAATATTATGAAGAGATTTGTTGTTCAAAACTTAAAGCATTTAATTAAGTATATTTACACTGTGTTTGCAATGTTGTTTTAACCACAAATTAAAGGTCCACGTTACCGCTTCATTGGACTCCATGATCCTGTTCTAATAATTGTTGTGACATCTGACATCACAATCAGGCCAACAACAATTATGATCAATATCACTCCAAGTGAACCCATCGCAGCAGACGACGGTCGACTGTCATACACTGATATTTTTGTGTTTTTAAAAGCTGAAGTCTCTTTAGGATCAATTGTTAGATTTCGACGAAGTTCCGCTAGTTCTTCTTTTAAATAAATTTCAAGTTCATCCCTTGTAAGATTTTCAAATTCGTGCCATCTCGAACCGACACTAAAGCATGGACACTGACAAAGAGGTCTAATAGAAGTCGGCATCGGCACTGAAGTAGGTTCAGTGTTGACAAGATCCTCTGATGTGATGCTCAACTTGGATTCTGTTGACTGATGGGTATTAGTGGTCACACTGAAATGTGTAGTGTGTTGTATACTTGGTGTTAATATTGATTCAGTTGATTGCTGAATTCCTGTTGTGGCACTATTTTCAGTGGTTTGCTGTAAGCTAGAGGTCAGGCTTGGTTCAGTTGTTTGTATTTCCTCTGTGGTAACAAAATGCACTGTTGTGCCTAGTGTGTCTTGCTTTGTTGTAGATTGTAGAGTTGCACTTTCTGATACTGTGGTTATCTGCACAGGTTCTGACGATTCTCGTCCTAATTCGGATGACGAATGTACTGTTGATGTGACTGGTGAGTCTGATGCATATGTAGTAATATTGTATGATAACAGAAATGGTGTCATCTGGTCTTTATTATAATAAAAAGAAACAAAAACAAGCATTACCAATTACAAACATGAGCAAAAACAATACAATAGTTTCTAATTGATGTTAAAAGGGATATTTGATATTAGTTAAATAAACATATATACCAAACAACTGCTAAGATACATGTTTTCCAATGTTGTTTGAATGTTGTGAATATTGTTATCCTGTATAAACATTTTAAGTTTTAAGGAGAAATCCCTTATCAACAGCAATGGCACCAAAACATTCAAAAGTCGGGATCCAAACCAATCGAAATAGGAAGCCAGATCCAACGGAAAGAGATCTGCGATGTACAATACAAGACATTAAGTCGTATATATTCAATTCCATCAAAGACAGAATGGTAAATTTCTACATGGAGTAGCCTGGAGGCATTTGTCATTCTTCTTGTAAATTCGGAATTCCATAATCAACCTTCTATAACATCAATAGTGTAAAACTAAATTAAACCTGAGCTTTGTCCATCTTATGATTTATGAGGTTTGTATAACTTATTTTTGTGCTTTTGTCAATGTGTTTGTATGTTGGTTTTCTGCTATCATGACCCAAGGTGAGCTATTCTCTTTACTTTGTGTTTGTCTACCGTCTGTCTACATGTACTAAAAGATCTTTTTCTCACATGCTTATGGTCCAATTTGACCAATGGTTTGTTAGAACGGTACTTAAGGAGGTGCGGGTGTCTTCCGCCATTTTGGATCACAAACTTGTGGTATTAATTTTTTCTATAATTTCAAATATTAATTCTAGAAAGAAAATACATGTACAAAATTAATCCTGGATTAATGTATTGTAGTTACTTATATAATAACATTATCATTTTAAGCATTAATAGAGGATAAACTGCTTTTTCAACATTTTTAGAATTAATCATTCCAGGAGAGGTAACTCCAATGCCTTGGAATGCACTATGGAATTATAGATTTATTAATATAGCATAAAATGAGATCGGTGATCCTAACTTTTCTTTTTATTTTCTGATAATATATGATAAAAGCTATCGTTTCCTGTTTTTTTTTAATAGAATTCTATCGTTTTATGGTCTCTAAATCAAGAAAAATGTAGTTTTCCCTATATAATCAACAGAAAATGGAAGACTTTGCACAACCCGTTGTTCGAAAACGAGTTCAGTGACTTAGACATTTGATTATAATTTTTTTTTAATAGGTTATCTTTTGACAAAGTATATAAAAATTCTATCGATTTTTATTTAGACAACCCAACCTCCTAAAGTCGTACTATTCAAACATGTTATCCAACATGAACATGTTATTATTTTTGGTATTACATGGATAGGTTTGTCCATTGACTTTTGTGTCTTTTGTTTTTGAATATCAGGGCGAGTATTCAGACATCATTATTATTAAAAACGGTGAGAACTCTCCAAAAAATAAGGTAAGTCTTAGCAAAATTGCACTTATTAAGAATGTCATTTATAAAATTTAATTTAAAAAATTAATTTATACATGCACTATCTCTGTTATATTGCACTAAAACCTTCAGATCTGAAAGTTTTTTTAGTCCGATCAATCGGATGCAAATTGTCAATTGTTATGATGGACTTACAAACATCCAATCTAAGACCACTTCCACAGCTATCCAAATGTCGCGTTTCCGGTATTTGTTGACCATCACTATCGTTACAAGTACATATTGACCAGCCAGACTAAAGTATAAAATTTATTCATTAACAGTTAACGATTTAATTCTGTAATTTTTGGGTCAATACGTTTGGTAATTTTTACGTGTCATTTTAGAGAAATATACATTCACAGTGCCGTTCCTGCTGCTGCTTTCATTACAATAATATGCTATATTGTACTGTGTCGCTACTGTTTTGAGTGATATCAATGTCAGTGATTTTTCAACGATATAAAGTTGTAAACGTTTCATTAATATTTAAAAGAACAAACAATGAATATAAGCATGAAAGACATGATCCACATCTCACATTTTTACGTTTTGTACAAATATTCAAGATTAAAATCTAACTGCGCGCAAAGCGCTTCTCTGGGTGTATCTTTATCAGACACGCTGGATGCTAAATCCGTCAAAATCATGATTTTCTATTAATATTTATGGACCAAATGAAAAAGATAATTCATATCTAATGACCATCGATAAGCCCAATATAAGGTAATAATCAATGAACTTTACAAATTACAATGTTAGAAACTTTCCAACATACATTCCAGTACCGAAAATAAATAAGAGCATATATCTTAAGCAAGGGTAAGCTTTTTACGACCTCCAAACAACAACATTAAATAAATTTTAATCAAAAAATAATACACAATAACAAATTATGCAAACTCATATTTTAATATCAACTAAACAATATTAAAACAAAACATTCTTAGCGCAAAATTATACCCTTGGAATATTCGCCTTTATATAAAAATGTTTATTGCGACGTTATAAAATGAAGTGGTATTAACATAATTTTACCTTCATGTACATATATTAAAATATAATTAGGTAGTCGCACATAAACATGAAATCTAAAGCGAACAAGACAATTGTATAAATTACTTACGGTGATCCTCGGTGTCATCATTTCCGTGTTTTCGAAATTCAAACAATGGTCAGAACAGTTTGTCTGCACATAATGTGGGCACATTGAGGTGTAAGTAGCATTACAGGCGTTGGAAATGTTGAATGTATTGTAATCTGTAATGTTTTTATATATTATCAAACAAGCAGTCGTTGTATTTAACTATTTGTCGACACAATTGGATGTGTATGTTATGATTATTATTTACTGATTTCTTAAAGACAAGGGACATGTGGAATGAACAGCCTTCTAAAAACGTGTAAATTACAAACATCTTAAGTAAAAGTTATATTGTTAAAAATGTCATGTACCATGGTTATATATAACTAAACTTGATCTATACAATGTAATCAGAACATAAGCAGCAATCCAACTCGATGTGTTGAAAGACTGATAGTACGGTACACACGCAAAATTATTACTAAAAATACAAAAAATTTCCCATTCATTTCACCGTATTTTTAAGAACATTTGATGAATTTATTTCAAATAAGTGTAATTTTATTCTAAATATGTTTTTGTAGAAAATCTAAAAGACATTAATTAGTGTAAAAAGTAAGGACAGATATATTGTACATGTAAATGGTGAATTATACCTATGGCGATTACGGTTTTTGACCACGGAATGAGTAAAACGCTTAAAGCGGGGTCATAATTTTTCTATAATTTTCATTTTAGTTTATCCCGCACCTGCTATCAAATATTAGAATTCTACCAGAAATATGAAACATTAGCTTAGTGCCGATAAAAATACAACTGCGGACCAAAAGCGAAATTATCCTAAAAATCAATATATGAAAATGAAAAGATTGGGGATAAATTTCAGAGGGACTGCACTCCAACCACGAGAAAGACAGAGTTAATGCCTTTAGCTCCTTGATATGTGGTTTACATTTCAAACTAGTTCGGTTTGTCCGTGTTAAAAGTTTCTTACTTAAATTATTGCAATCCACATCTTACCGGTTATCTTTTGCAGCAGGGTTACAGATATCACAAGCTTCTCAAGACTTTTACAAAAAGATTTAATACAAAAATACGACTGCAAATGCAGAATTTGATACGACAGGGGATATCACATCTTACGTTCATTGAACGCATTACATATAAAGCTAACAAATATAAAAATGATTCATTGAATCTCACGGTTCCCTTAAACAAACTTATCCACAAGAGGTACATATTCGACGTTGTAGTCAAAACACTAAAACTGGTTTTTGTTGGTACAGATATTAATAGATTGATAGTATCGTTACAAAATATTAATACTTGTGGCAATGAATCCATCTTGTCTTTTTTCACGTTTATTGAAACACAGTATTTAATCGTCAGACATACTGTGTTTGATGACATCTCATGTTGAGATGTTCGATGTTTTATCATCAGGAATCTCACTCTGAGCTTGCTCTCAGTAATTGAGAACATTCAATACAGATGTATCTTCATATTGCATATATTTTTGTTTAGTATTTTATTGTAATTAAGGTACTCCAAAGTCGGATTGGGTGACTTTCTGTTTAATTTTTATAGTTCGTAGATTACTGCTTCTGTTTTCTTTGATTTTTTTCTTTGACCACACGTTGAGGGACGATTGTTTGCACACTAAACTGTTTTAACCCCACCACATGTCTCATGTGCCTGTCCCAAGTCAGGAAATGTGGTAATGGGTTTGCTAAATTATACATTGTTACAACTATATTTACAGGTTAACTTCAATCTGTTCCAAACTGTTTCTGCATTTATCTAGAATGTGCCCTATGGTTGACTTAATGTTCATCTTATGATATACGTTAATGTCGGGCTATTGTTGACATTATTTGCAGGATTTTTTTCCGTTATTTTTACTAAAAATAAATTCTTCTGCCTATGTGTCTACTCTCTTGTCGGATTTGGTTAAATTCAGTTTGATTTTTGTTTGTTTGTTGCTGCCTTCGTTTTCGTTGATTTTTCCTTTGACCACTTGTTTGGGTTTGGGGAAGGTTGGGTACCCACTAAACTAGTTCAATCCAACAACATGTCTCATGTGCCTGTCCCAAGTCAGGCATTGTGGTTTGTTTTTGTTTATTTTATTTTTACATGTAGATTTTTGATAATATTCAAGTAAGAGCAGTATTATTTTATCATACACGATTTTTTATTTAGGGCGATTTAGAGATTTTATAAAGGATAATGATTTTCTATGGTATGGTAGCTAATACATTGCAAATCGGTGTATATATGGTCTTTGCCAAGGTAAAATTACAGTTAAAAGGCTAGAACAATTTCAACATTTTCAAACTTAGTTAAAAACCTCTTAGTGTTTTTTCTTCTATACCAGGAAGTTGAGAAACCGGCAAACTCAAAACGTTTTGTCAAAATCACTTAATATTGTGTAAATTGTTTTTTGCACAACTTGTGATCAGCTAATGCGTCAAGATGTTGTGGTTTAATACGTAAATCATCTACGAACGATAAATACTTATTATAATTAGTTATGTTATATCCATTTTGAAGTTTGAACGTGTAGTTTGTAAAATTAACAGTAGGTGCGACATTCACTTACTTAACAAATACAGTTCTGCTTTAAAAGTTGAGCTGCATGATTCGTTTTTAGGAACGGTTATGAAACTCTTGTTAAGGAACATCTGCAGGTCATCTTCACATCGACAATTATGTCCGTACTGTAAATAAATGGTGAAACGTTCAGCAAAATAACTTAAAAAAAAACAAATTTGTATAAACTTAAAATCATTTCTGTGTGCACTTGTTTCGGGGAGGGTTGGGATATCACTAAACTAGTTTAAGTCCACCACAAGTATCAAGTGCCTGTTCCAAGTCAGGAATTGTTGTCAAAGATTTGTCTTTTTTATTTTGGTCATTAAGAGTATTCACAAGAAATGGTATTTAGCCCTTGTTGAAGGCCTTGTGGAGTCCTCTAGATTTGTAACTTCCCTCTGATTTTTTTCTTGTTGTTGGAGTGCAGTCTCTCTTACATGTATCCCATATCTTTTCACTTTCATATTGTTTGGCAACCAAAGTTTAAACATTTAACTTATTAAAATAACTGCTTGCTTAACTTGATGTATCAAAATTGATACATCTTGAAACCGTTCAAAACAAAAATAAAGAATGCGATCAGACTATAACTGTTATACACCACTAATCACTAAATGACTGCATTGATATCGTAAATATTTAGAAGAAGGCTTACACCAAGATGCAATTTGATTTTAATCAGCTCTTTGGTTAGCTCCGATTTACTTAGTACTACGTGGTCTAGCACGAAGTAAATCAGAGCCAAACAAACAGCTGATTTTGTGGATATGGTCAGTGTTTTGTAATTTTGTAATATAAAATGGCAATCCAAGAGATATATATTTGGTTTTGGAAAAAGATGTCTTATTTCGTAAGAGAATACATAGCTTGCCTAATAAATACAATGTAGGTGATCTTCTTAAAATGCGGGATATTTTTATTGACAACATTTTTGTGAAGTATACTAGACAGGTTTTTCAACAGACCGTTAGCATTCTAATGGGTACAAATTGTGCGCCCCTACTAGCCGACTTATTGATTTACTCCTATAAAGCAGAATTCATCCAGGGTCTCCTGTGAAGTAACAACAACAATTTGTTACATCGTTTAATTATACTTTTCGCTATATCGATGTTTTGTCAATGAATAATCCTACGTTCAGTGATCATCTCGACCAAATTTAGCCCTGGAAACTAGAAATTTAACAGAGACCAGACTCGAAAAAATCGGCTTAATACCTATATATTTTTCGTCGAAATAGACCAAGAGGGAAAATTGTTTCTAAGATTTACTGGATGACTTCAACTCCCCATATCTATTTAGCAACATTCCTTCTTCCCTGTCTACGGGAATTATGAGTCGCAGTTGGTCCGATTTTCTACTGCCTGTTCCAAGTATCATGGTTTTTTAACAAAGCATTCCTGTTGTCGCGTAAATTACTAAAACAAGGATATGTCTGTAACATTATTACAATATTACAAACAGTACTATACGGACTTTGATTATTAATCATAAAGAGTTAGTCTTTATTGCATAATGTGTAAACTCCAATTGTTGACTTCTTCACGGATTGACATTCACAACACACGACATATTACAAGGTGTTAGGTAATACGGGATGAATCTCGCAGGTGTACCACAGCATCCAAAAGTGCATGAAAGAAAAACTTATAAACGAGGGTGATGCATTAATAACACTCTTGAAGGCTATACAGATCGCTCAAGCATTTGAGTATAGCCAACAGCAGTTAAAACAGAATAACATCGATACACTTCCGAGCGGTACAGTTCACGAACTAAGTTCTCAGAGACTTTCACAAAATAGTGCCTCTGGATAAAGTACAAGATATGATAAGAAGAAGACAGGTGTCAACAAAGTGAACAAAGGACAGTCGAAGTATGATTCTAAGAAGTCTCGTCAACAGAATTCGAAGCAGTGCGGAAACTGTGGAAATTCACATATATAGCTTGAGGAGTGTCCAGCGATTGGAAAAATGTAACAGTTGCCAATAGTGGAACCATTTCTCAAAAGTGTGCCGCTCAAAGCCTTAAGTTCATGAAGTTAGGTTAGATGCCGCTAGTGAAGATGACAACGAAGATTGTTTCATAGACTGTATTAATAAGCATAATTCTAATGTTAAGAATGATTAAGCTTTTGCTACTCTTAATGTATGTTAAAAACTCATAGAATTTAAGCTAGATACAGGGTCACAAGTTGATATTTTAACTTAACATGTACTTGAAAACCTTGAATTTAAGGGTGTATTGAAAAAAATCATCTCGTAGCCTATCAGCTTATAATGGTTACCCATTGCCATCACTTGGTGTCTGTTTTCTCGCCTGTGAAAACGGTCCAATTTCCAATAATGTAGACTTTGGTCACGTCCTTACATCAGTGGGTTTAAATGCAGATCCTAATAGTCCGTGGGCTAGGTAGGTCTACCGTGCATCCCCCCCCCAGGACTCATCCAACTTTTTTTAATTTGTATTTATACCCTTTTTCATATTTTAAATGTTAACAAGCATAATATTGGGATGCTTTTAGGTTTT
>JARWCS010372319.1:0-10217 GCA_034783895.1 Geukensia demissa
CTTACCCACACGTTGATTATCGATTTTTTTCTCACACTGGTTGGGAAGTGTGAAAACTTCATAAAAATTAGAGAAAAGATAATTTCGAAACAAGCAATACGAATCCAAAAGCAGAGGTTCATATTCGTGCACAGGATTTGAAATGAATGGTAAGATATTTGCAAACATGATAAAAACGTTTGTAATAAAACAACCATCACAAAACTTTGTGCAAAACCAAGTTCAATGTTTCTTCGTGATAAATAGATGTTAACATGATATTTTTTCTTTGTCTAGTGTTGGTGTTTTCGTGCTAAAAGACTTTATCAATTTAGATGTAAATGTTTAGTCAGTTTTCTTTAACTTTTAAATGAATAATTAATTATATCCGCGAATGAAATAATTACTGATTGACACGATTTTTCTGATATAGCAATGAATTAGCTCCCATGTGTAAAGCAAGACAAACATATTTAAAGAGGTTTTGACCAATTTCAGAAAATCTAGGTCATAGTTAATGTTGATTTAATATTAAATGCAAAAAGGTCAACGTCTCTTTTTGATTTTTTCCATTTGTTACTTTCGAATAATTTGAGAGTATTTAAAATGGAGGTCAAATGAGTAAAATGTTATGATCAGAACATGTATCAATTTGGTTTCTTCTTCTTTTCATTTTTAATTTTTGACTCTTTTTTATTTTTTTAATATATACATGAAATGAAAATGAATAGAATATGGGCAAAGTATGTAATTGGCAAACAATAAAATCTTCAAAATCTTCAGTACAATTATTATAATTGTATTAGACGGTAAAAGGGCAAAAAGAAATAACTATAATAAAATAAAATATCAATACGATCTCTTAACACCATTTTACTGAGGACGTTGATGCCTTTCCTTCATGATTGCAAGAAAGTAAAATAATTGAAATGTTGAGAGACTTTACCAAGATGTTGGACAGATGTTGTTAAAATATTAGAAAAGCGGTCTGTATTAATTATATTTAAGAATCAGCATTGATACTTGTACTTAAAAATCTTTAAAATCTCGATGAAAAATTGTAACCACCTTCATGATTTCAGAATTTAAACGACATCATCTAGCAAACCACTCTTATCATGCAGATTGCTTATTTTTTTCTATAAAATTGTTGGACGAAATGTCTTGGATACAGCTAGAATCGATGTAAAATTAACCAATAACTGGTTTATTAACACGTTTTATACGTAGGCTCCACATGTTGCTGTAAGAATAGCACCACTGCAGATTTCTGTTTGAATGTTAAGTGTGAATAGATAGGCTTTAGTTATCAAAAGTTATTCGACTGTTGAAAGTAGAATATACAATAGTGATTATTTTGTTTGTAAAAGGAAGCGTATGTGTGTATTTGAAGAAATGTTGTAAAAACGTAGACGTTGTTTAAATGTTTGCTATATTCATATTTTAGAACAATATTTCACATTACATTATCTCCACTATAAAAAAGTTAAGATAAGTAACATCAAATGTCGATTTGGCAACAGCTTACAACTTAGCTACAATATCTGGGAACGTTTTACGAAGTAATGTATCTGCTGGTGTCCTCCTTGCATTTTTTTCAAAGGGGACTATTTGGCAGAGAAAGCACTGGGTAAGCCTGCAAAAACTCTGAAAATCATTTAATTTATCATGTAACAATTCGGCATAGTTTGTTGTTGTGTGATGGGGAAAGCAGCAATATAATACCTCATGCTACAAATTCAACAATGGGTTGTGATTTTCAATTATTTGTACTTTCGTTGCACAACAGCCATTGCTTTCAATCTCTTATTTGTCTATTTTAGCCCCTTTAAATAAATTTTGATTCTAATTAACTGAAAAAATAATTGGTATGGTAAACAAATATGCTCCGGCTGAACTGCTATAATGGCTTGGTTCCGGAAAGGCGACGTAAATCCCCTAAGTTTTGCTGTTGTTCTTGTAGTTCCAACGGAAGTCTCAACATTTTCATTTTAAGTATCGTCGATATCTGAATTAAGCAGGGAAATGAAAGATAACAATACATTTTTAAACTTTAACTTTAAGAAAAGGTAATGATCGGAACCTTACGACAAAAACTTTTAAACCAAAGAGACAATATTTAAAACATCTGATAATAGACTTCCTGGTTTTTAAAACTAAGAGACAAGGCAGATTTAAAACAAAAGATAACACGACAACAAAAAGAACAAAGGGTTGAAATCTCTACAACAAAAACAAGATGTAATGTTCTAACTTCAAAGTCGAACCTTTACCCTTTATTGGCAAGTTTGTTTAACGGAACAGTGAGATTCAATGTACCATCTATAAATTTTTGTAACGGTTATAAAATTTGTAAAAAAAACTTGAGAAGCTTGTGATATCTGTACCCCTGCTGCAAAAGTTTACCAGTAAGATGTAAGTTGCGATCATTAAAGTCAGAAACTTAAGTACAAACACGGGCAAACCGATCTAGTTGTGAAATATTAACGCCATACGAAGGGAGGAAAGGCACGTCCCCATCACGAAACGGAAAATCAACCATAGGAAAAGAAATATCGACCCCCTTTATAATAATTTTAATTATAAATTTTAGTCCATAACAATCCAGTGGTCTTAGATAACAAGACATGATCAAAATTTTACTGGGGGGGGTTATGACAGATAAAAGATCAAATAAAAAAATGTAGTTTAATACTTTCTAGCTATAGCACAGAAGGGTGATGGTTATCTATTTCTATCACTGTCAAAAATTATACATACAGGGAAAATAGAAATTATTTGTTCTGTGCAAGGATTAAATTTTAACTGCAAGATCAGTTGCGGCAAAAATGGAATCCATCATAACCAACTTCGGATATATTTTTACTTTAAGTCGTGGTAAATTTTGGTTGGTATACATGTACATTAATAATCACGTCACATCGCAAACAATTCTTGTTCCCCTTTTTAAACGGCCTCATTGCTGAATTACTCCTTGAAACGTACATATAGAATACCTAAATTCCTCATGTTTATTCAACATTGGTAAAATTGTATTCATTTACCAGCCCAGTTACGAGACTTGTCTCACATGCAATTTATAAAATAAATATTCTATGGAAATATTCTACATTTGTTTAAATTCTAAAGCATTGAAAATACGAAAAAGGCTTCGAAACGAATTGCACTTAGTAATTTTCCATGCCTACGAATATGGTTCCCTTTTAGGATTAGTTTAGATTTGTTAAGATCTGTTATTATGTAAGGATCCCGGACCTCATTTGTTTTGGTTCTAATGCTACTACTTGAAATGTAAATAGTAGCATACTAAAATTATCAATTTTATTCAACATTGAAAATCTTGTATTTTATAACCACTGGTCCGATGACTATGGTGGTGGACCATCGGTCCGATCTGGTATTCATTCACCAGCCCAGTTATCAGACATGTCTGACATGAAATATATCAGATAATGTTTTTAAGAAATTTTCTGCATTTGTTTAAATTCTAAAACATTTAAAAACGGAAAGGCTTTGAAACGCTTTGCACTTAGTGGTTGCCCTGTCATTGGATTTGGCTCCCTTTTTGGATTTGTGTGGATTTTAGTACTTTTTTTACTATGTTTGAATCTCGGACTTCATATGCTTTGGTTCTAACGCTACTGATAAGATATTGAAATGTACCTGTAACATACTATAATTTCCCATGTTTATTCAACATTTAATTGACGTTAATGTACTTTAAAGGGACATAAACTATTGCGCGGCTAGGCAAAAGTACAGGTTAAAAAAGAAATTTTAAATCCACAATTACGCCATAATTTCAGTGGGTTGCAACTTTCTCCGGACATTCATCGAGACAAATACTGTGTAAATAGCTGCACCTAAGTATCTAAATATTGTGTAAATGTAAATCCGTTAAAACTAATAATATTATTAAAAACCGGTATTAAATTTTCAATGAAATGGAAGTCAAATTATTATTCTTAACAAATATAACAGTACATAACCAGGTGCACCGTTTGTATACTTAAGTTAATATCAAAAGTCAAAGTATAATATTTGCAGTCTGAATACGTAACCAGATACATGTTGAGGTGAATATTAAATTTTATACCTATTGACAATAAAGAAATTTTCCCATGTACCTATTTTCAAAATATACAAAAACATATGTTTTGATTAATTAAGCGTCATACAATTCAATGATGACACTCCTATAAAAGAGTAAATATCAGTTCTTGGATTTGATTTAAAAATTTTGACGATTATAACCCTTCGGTATCGTTGAACGAAAATACTGATTGACCGAATATATTGACCTGAAATATTTAACGAAACCGCATAATCTTAGTGAGACAACCCTTTCAAAATCTAAAGATATATAACTTATGATCTGGGTTCTGGAAAGTTCTTATTTAAGCAGTAATGCCCAAAAGGTACGATTCTACTTGTTAATTCTTTATTTTTATTGTCATTTATTTCTTTTCTTCTTTGCAAAACTAGCTTTTATAAAAAAAAAAAAGTTTTCATTCGAAAATAATTTCACTTAGTAGTTGTCGCTGCCGTCGGATTTGGCTTCCCATTTCGATTTATTTGGATATGAGTGCTTTTTTTGCTATGTTTGGATTCTGGACTTCCTATGTTTTTGTTCTAATGCCACTAATGAGAGGTTATTCTTCGAAATGTACATATAGCATACAAAATTTTCCATATTTATTTGGTAATATTTTATTTTGTAAATTTCGTCTGTTTTTTTTTTCTAGTCTCTCTGACATTTATTCTATATGACACCAACTTGTTTCATAAACCCAAAGTAAAAGTTTTTAATTTATATATATATATTTCCAAACCAAAGTTTTACAAAAACAAGGAAATGGGAATTAACTCTTTGATGCATGCCAATAGAGAGTCCAGTGTATAATACACATGCGAGAGATCAAAAGTGCAAAGTCCCAAAAGATATGACAAATTCGAAACAAACTCAAAGATAAAAACGAAACAAAAAGGACAAAGGCTTGAACTTACAAAACAGGATAAGGATCAAGAAATTAATAATAGTAATGATTAAAGAGGTACGGTCACTTTCCCGATTATTAAGTTATATTTTCTTTATTTTGGCTTAACTAGACCGACCACAATCATTGCATTTACAATTACACATTGACAATTTCAATCTCTTCATTTAAATCGTTCAGCATGAAGAACACTCAGTTCTCAGTGTTGATTTTAACATGTATTCCTCGACGTTTTAACACCATACCATTTTGGTTCTTAGTGTCCTTCGTCACATGTTTTGAAAAATACGACAAAAAAATTGCAAAAACTAATAACATAAGATGATGAAACAATTACTGATTCGGTTATTTAATGTACAGATATATAGTGTTTTATAACAGTTCTGTTTTATAGCGTAAAATTTCCGAGTTTGAGTAGGACCGGGTACTCCAGAAGTGAAGGGCTCTCTAATCCACAAACGGCACCTGTCACGGAATCCATGATAATAGGAAAAATACTACACACATCATGGAACATTTAAAGACAGGATGGTACACAGTATTCTCTCGACACTGTTTTGATATTTATGGCATATTAACGAGAAATTATGGAGTGCACAAACCAGAAAAGATGTGGATTGTGTCTTTCTGGCTCATATTACATATTCTTTCTTTTAGATATATAAAACTTTTGATAAAAACAAAATTATTAGGTAATTCTTAAATCTTATTACATTTTATCAGTTTGTTTTAAAACGATGTAGATTTTTTTATTACAGCAACATACACTGCTTTGCCTGGTCGTACTTGAACATGATTTACAAACCTATAAAACTATTCAGGTCGATCCTATAATATTTTCATTCAATAATAACATATGAAATATATTTTGTATCATTATATTGGATTATACATTATTTAAGATTTTTTCATTCGATTTACATAATGATGCGCATATTCAATATAAAGAAATGTATATGATTTCAGATATGTAACACATGTGACTTCCAAGTTGGCATTCTCAAATTCTGTTAAAACGATCGGGTCAATAATTTTCATATTCAATGATTTATTTAGTATTGGATTTGTATATCCTATTGCAAGCAAATGATGATAAATCTTTCAGCTACGTATTTTTTTACGGATTTTTTTCCTCGGCTTTCATTGACTTTTGTATATCAGATAGTTGAACTAGTTCTCCTAGCAAGATTCTTCCGTGTGCCATTTCAGAAACGGCGAAAATGACAAATGACAAATGGTTTTGATATCGTACAGTCGTTAAGCCGGGTTTTTGGCGATGATTATCAACTTATTGCTGTGTCATAAAATTTAAAATTTTGACAAGATATGGACCTTAACTACCTACTCCTTCGTACTTAACATGGTCTGTGCATTTTCAAGTTTTGTCGTGACCGATAATTGAGTAAACAGTTACATTAGTATTGCCTTTGAAACCACAAAAATTAGAATAATTCATTATGCATTAAGCTTATACGCGTACCCTCATCTCGTTTGTGAGTGTTCTTCATCGCAGATTAGAATTCTTTTCTTGTTTTAAAGAAATTGGCGAATTTTTAAGGAAAAAAACTACAACTTATTGGAAAGCTTTGTAAAAAGAGGCATATTTAAGTTTTGCTTTTGCCGTTACATACGGACATTTGACGGACTACTAGTATGTATTTTTGTCCAAGCAACTATAGTGGGCAGTTCTGTAAGTATGGACTACAGGCTCAGTAGGCTGAGCCTGTATGTATTGCTCACTCGGTAGGATAGCCATGGTGGCCATGTGTGTTTTTCAATCAAAACAAGATATTATTCAAAGAATTTTGCAAATGCTTCCTTTTGGACATGTATTATGTCCGATCGAGAAAAACGGAGAAATTTTAAAAAAGACCTCCAATAGATGCTCCCTGTGAAATATTGTTGCATTTGGCCAAGAGGTTTCAAAGGAAAAGATTTGTTCATCAATTGGCCAATCAGAAACAAGAATCGTCCATGTTGACCATGCTAGCTGTAAAATGCCACAAACACAATGTGACGATACTCAAATGTAACAAGAATCGGCCGATGAAGTATACAATGTAACTGAGCAATAGTAAAACAAAAAAGAACAACTACATCCACTACAGGTTCCTGGGTTGGAACATGCACATAAAGAATGTGGCGGGTTTAAGATTCCTAATAAAATTATTTCCTCTTGACATCACATGACGATTTTTGCAAAATGATATTTTCTATATATATCTGTATTGCCGAAGGAATTAATAGTAACGATGTATTCAAATTTACATAATCGTGAAATTGGTTTTAGAATTGAAACAAAATAAACAAATTCAGAGAGTTGAATCATTTTCTTTAGATTGACATTGTGTTTTACATACCTTCATCTATTTGACCAGCATCTAAATAGTAAGTTCCATTCTCTGCACTTAGTGCTATATATGCCATACCCGTCGTTGTTGCCATGGTAGATGGTATAGAGAACCAAATAAAACCAGCCAATAAAAAACCCCATACTCCCTGCACGGGTTTTGCTGCTATTCTGCTCTGCCATGATGCTTGGTCACAATACGTCACAGCAGACGACACGAATACTTCGATGACACCGTATAAAAATGCTACACCAGATCTAAATGTCAGGTAACTATGGTTTTCATTCTCTTGTGGACCTTCTACACAGGAAATAGACTTGTACATTCGTGATATTTCTCCTATAGAGGCAAATTCTGAATCTTTGTTGTGTAAAATTTTGATTACAAATACAATCAACAAAATGAATACAAGACAAGCATTGAAATATGAAACGTAAAAAGTCGTTCCAATTCCACCAATCAGAGAGTATGACCCAAATAATATAGCCATGGTAAACAGACAAAATTCATCCGAGGCATCCCGAGTAAGTGATTGTATGGTTGCCCGCCCAGCCAGCAGAAGACCAATCATTATTACAAGATTCGTCACAAGTGCAAAACCGCAGAATACCACATGAGCTGATTTCCCAAATCTTGCGTGTATAATCTGTAAATAGATCAAAAGGAATTTATTTAATTAAAAAATGCAAAAGATATTATCAAACACTATAAAAAGGAGTATTGATTAGCACCATCATCCTAAATCATAACACTTCCTTCAACTGTTACAGTTTGGTATCATTTCCTTCAAAACCCGTAATTTCGAGAATAAATGTTGTTCAAAGTCTCATTGTTTTGTTTCAACCGACTCGCTCCCTAAACGCATGTACCATTGAAGAAAACAAAACGTTGACATTTTTGGAAACTGCTTTTTCTTTTTAATTCGACATTAAAATTATCAGTGACTCCTTGGACCAAAACTTACAGAAAGAGAGCATTGTGAAATATTCATTAGGTGCAGCACATCTGCCTAAGGAAAATAAATATCTGCTAGTTGGTACGCATTCCAAAGCTTATATTTTCAAGAATGAATAACTGATCAGAGGTTCCTGCTGACAGGCAAACTACTTAACCAATGATTCCCGAAAGTCACTTCTGAACATTGTAGGTCATTACGGTATCTGAAATTTCTATCATAAATAACAACATATATGTTAATTCTTCCTTGATCAAAATATATTCGTGACTAAACGCTGAAAATGATACGCAGTTGAATATGAGTAACACAGAGGATAGGTGATAGAACTGCTTACCATACCAGTAACATTGAGTGTGCCAATAGGCGAAAAGAAACGCTTTCCCTACTGAGTTATCAAAAGGAGTAACATGAAGGGTGCCAATAGGCGATAAGAAACGTTTTCCCTGCTGGATTTCCAAAGCAGTAATGAGAAAGTACCAAAAGATTAACAGAAACGTTTTCCCTACTATATTTCAACACGAGTAACACGAAGGGTGACAATAGACGAGCAGAAATGCTTACCATACTGGATTTCAACAGGAGTAACACAAGGGGGCTAATAGATGAGATGAAACAAACGCTTTCCTTTCTCGATTTCAATACGGGTGCCAATATGGTGTAGAAAAGCTTTCCCTATTCGGTTTCAACAGGAGTAACACGAAGGGTGCCAATAGGCGAGAAGAAACGCTTTCCCTACTGGATTTTTATAGTAGTAAAATAAAGGTTGCCAATAGGCAAGCAGAAACGCTTTCCCAAATGGATTTTAACAGGAGTAACGCGTATGGAATGATGCCAATAGGCGGGCAGAAACGTTTTCCCTACTGTATATGCCTCTTAGGGATGATTAATCGTTGTAGGAATATACCTTCCCTGGTCGACTGCAATAATTATAAATACAAAACTAACCTGAAGATACGTCTTTGCTCCTGGAGCTCTTGTTTTAAACTGAACAGAAAATATTGGAAAAATAAAAATATTTATCATAATTCCTACAGCATACCAAAATGGACCAGCAATGCCATTCTGAAATATATAGTAAGAGACAATAAAGTAGCATTTGTACGCAATTAAAACAATTTGACTGACTAATACACTGGAAATTGTAATTAACAATGAAAAAAAGAATTGAAACATCAAATTATTTTAAAAATTATGAATGGTAAATTTCAAATGATCATAATAATATGTGTGAAACAAATTCATAAATAAGATAAGCCAGAATTCCACTAAATGCCGTCCGTCGTGTGAATACTGATTAGAGAATATCAACATATATACATAAGGCCAATCTTAATTAATTAATAGATCTTCGGCTTCGCTCGCTTCTAATATTATGGGTTCAAAAATTCGAAAAAACTTTACTTGCTCCGTTTTTATCTCACATTTTAGCAATTTTCACTGTATTCCTAGATATAAATGAAAATTTGCTAGCTCGCTCCTAAAATAAATACAAAAATGGAGGAGAAAAAAATTAAAACTGTTGTTTTCGCATCATTTTTTGAAGTTGCGCTCTAATATATTTTCCATTTCTAAAATACAATTAAAACAAACATTTCGCTCGCTCGCACCTATTTATAACGAAAAATCCGGAGAACTAGAAATAATTTAGATTGGCCTAATAAAAATTGTATTTTCTGGTGTATACTAAAAAGAAAAAGTTCTGACGATGCATTTGCCGAACAAAAAAAAAAGAATTTAATTTCAACGGGAATGCAAAGAATATTGCTATAAAGACATGTTTCACCACGTATAAACGTTACTTTGGTAGAGTACCGAAAAAGCGCGTGAGAGTACTTTTTTTCGTAGGTGAGAGCAGTTTTTTCGGTTTTTTCCAGACACGGAGGTAAGTTATCACAATTTTTTCATATTTAAGCTGTACAGTGGTTCAAAACA
>JARWCS010372328.1:0-10216 GCA_034783895.1 Geukensia demissa
ATAAAAATGGTTAACACAAACGTACTTAAGATTTATAAGAGTTATGTCCCTTAACATGAGTCTACCTCCTTAAAATTGTTTAAAACAAATTTTACCCTGATGTTGTTATTAAGAGCTGAGAGAGAATTATATTTAACGTCACGTAGTTTTGCTTTGCTTGATGCACCTTCACGCATATTAATGCTGCGTTCTTGAAAACGAATTGAATGCGCATTCGAATGCGCATTGGCGACGTCAAAGACGTTCATACGTACGTCAAGTCGAATTCAATGCGCATCGGAAACATTTAGCAGTATCCCTTAATTGGGATTTAATTTTAGATCTTAATGATTGTGCTAAATTTACTTTTTTGTAAACAAATAAAATATATATGTTTTTTATTCAGCCAAAATCAGCCATGTCATTTTAATTCAAATAAAGACTTAAGTCTTGGTCATTTGCCAGTAATAATCATTTGGGTTTTCGAGGTAATGAACTGTCATATGAAAAAATGCCGATCTAAACATTACGTATGTGGGATCTTATTCTAATATATATGACTAATTAATATTACCATTGTCTTTTCTTTGTCACTTATAGTAAATAACGCACAAGTAATGCTTGTTTCATTTTGAAACAATTTTGGAACAGGTGGCGGTATCCAGAAAACAAGTAAAGTGTCCACGGTTGTTTCAATAATGCTGAGATTAGAAACTGGATCCAGCAGTACTGAAAAAATTATTGTATATTAACGCATTTTTACCTTGACGATATAAAAAAAAATGTGAGCGATTTTCAAAATATATAACTAATATGCTTTATTCTGTAGTTTGATATACAACAACGGTGATATTATGCTCTAGTCTAAATAGTTTTAATGAAAACAGTACCGACCTATTGATAGTTATACCAAATCAATTCAAATACTTAATTGTCATAAAACCACTGATTTAATTAATGTCCCTTTCAGTTTCTTTAAATAATGGATTTTGACGTCTAGCAACTTTATTTGCTAATAAAATTTGTTCATATTTTGTCACAGCAAATAATGACAACACGTGCCTTATTCCACTTTAGTCACTTGATTTTGAAAAAAAAAAAAAATCCATTTTAGCTCGATAGTAATTGTTTCTTCTTGTTAATCATGAGAAGTTGTCAAGATACCCAATCAAGCATTCAATCCATTAGCCTTTAGTCGTTACTTGACCTTCCTCATGATTGATAGATTGAATGTTCCTTAACGTACAGCGGCAAATATTTCATGCATATTCAGGACGAGAGCATTTTTATGAATGATGATGATGAATTACCACTGTTTTGTACTAGACCGACACGTTAAGTCAGAATTTTAACGTGCTAGCTCAAGAAAGCAACAGTCCACAGGAAGACGTGCCAATTTACCCAGAAACATTATTCTGACTCTGGCCGACCAGTGTTTGCTGTTACTCCTAAATGCTGCGTGCTTAGCGGAGAAGCAGCAAATACCAGTTTTAATGTTTTTGGTTTGACCCGACCGGGGATCGAACCCACGATTATCCGCACTCGAGGCGAGCACGTTGACCATTACACCACCGAGGTGTCGACCATCCTCATGAACACATCTTTCAAATATCAGTATATCATACTGAATGGTTTACTTTTTACCAAAATTAATATACTAATGCAGATTCATGTTAATCTTATTGAAATTTTTATATTTTTGCAAGTTTAAATTCCAAATTTGGGAATTTTTAGGATAGCTGTATTCGAGTGTACAAAATGTACAAAGCTGTAAAAGTCCTCAAAATACAAAATGTGTAACTATATATTCATAAAATACAACGATCGACTTATTCCAAATAGAAATCGAAAAGGAAAGAAAAATATGGTGTTTATTAAAACAATTTCCCACTAGGTGGTGACAATAAGTTGTATAATAGTATTGTCACACTTGACAACCCCAAACATTTTCCCACTGGGTGGCGACAACAGGTTGTATAATAGTGTTGTCACCCTCGACAACCCAAATCATTTTCCCACTGGGAGGCGACAATTACGAGTTGTACAATAGTAATGTCACCATCGACAACTCCAAAAATTTTCATGCTAGATTAGCGACAACGACATTTTGTTTATTAAATTGTTCGGTTTAATAAAACAATTATAGCCATCTTAGTCGGTGGATATCCAATTGTCAACTTGTGATGGTTGTTTTTCCTAAGAAGACCATAATTGTATATTAGCAAGTTGCGATCCCCTTTGATAAGTGCTAATTATTTTGTTCGGTGCCTTTGTTATTATCGGATTGTACTGGATGTCGTTGTTTGTGTTATAAAACTAAATTTGATAACACGAAAAATATGTTTGCCAGTGTATACAGCTTTAAATCAGTTTAAGGAAAATTTTCGGCACAAGAGACAATGCTAATTTTTATTAAAAACGTTAAGAATTTTATGGATACAAATAACTAACTATACACGAGTGACTTAAATGTAACATTTCATATTATTGGATCTGGGCTTTTCTACATGTTGGTTATAGTGCTACCGATGAGAAGCTATTCCTTGAAATGGACAAATAGCACATCAAAATTCACCATATTTATTCCACATAGGTAAAATAAGCAAAAGATACAGTCCAGACTATTTAGTTAACAAAGTTACACTAACGCTTAACAACTTAATATTTTGGCCTTAACAAGGATGTTCAGGAGGAATTGTTTTGTTTTTAGATGCGCCAAATAGATGAATATGTGATACCAGGTATATATTTTCACTTTTATAGAGACAAATTTTGCTTTTGTTTACATGTATTCCTACATGGTACATGTACGACTAAACATTTATGAAATTGTGACATCTTTTTTGACCAATCAGTAACCAATGACAAGTCTGAAATAATGATGAAAATGGTGTTAAGCGCCACACATACAAACAACCGTCTTAGACCTGATTAAAATTTGAACACTAGATAAAAGCAGAACAAAAGATAAATAGTATTATGCCATACAAACATACAAACTCAAACTCACCATTACTCTCCTCAATTATGACATTACTTCTAAAGTTGATACTGCCCCATTTATTTTGTCCTTGGAATTCTAAGGTCAACTTCTCATTTATTACAGTGTTGACTTTAAGTTTAATCACACACTGTCGACAAAGCGACATATTTGGAATAACAGACTTGACGAAGCACACAGACGACGGACAGTTGCGACATCCATTGGACGAGTTGTGGGTACAGTCTCCTTGGACAGATCTGTATTGAAGTAGACAAAAAGTGTTTATCTTTAGATAATCATGGTGTCTCGTAGGTTTTAAAGATATTTTAAGAAAGGGTTTGTCTCTCGTGCCAACTGGGTGTCGTAAAATTGAGTCTTTATTAAAGTTACGACGTATTATAAATGTACATTACACATGTTTTTCCAATAGTAAAATGTTCAACAGATATTGATTGATTGCTGCTTAACGTCCAGTTTTCAATATTGCAGTCAGGTTTAGAACGGGAATAAGTTTACAAGAATAAATCAATATGAAAACTGTTAACTAGGTCACATAAGGATGGGAATTTTGCAATTTACTTCCATTGAAAAAGGGTTGGATAGGGTCGGAAAATTTAGCCTTACATTTGGCCGCCTACTGACGACGGAAAACAAGCTGTTATATGGAACCTTGAACTTGTAATTACGGAGCATTTTACCCAGACGTGTTGTAAATTAATGCACCAAAATAACCAGGGACGCCCTTTTTGAACGACCAGTCATGCTGGAAAGAGATACACAGTGCATATCCATTCCTAGGCACGCTATTTGAGAAGGGGAAGTCGGGTATTTTTACACCTGCTCTAATTAGCAGGAAGACTACTTAATGGTAGATAAAACGAACAACCTATTTCTGTACACCGGCAGCTCTCTGGGATCGACAAAACTAACAGTTTTAGCAATGTTGATACGCCTTTTTGTTGTATTTGCCACTTCAAGCATATTAGTCAACAACTTGCAAAAACCTTTTCACATTTGTGCTAAGAAAATTCAGAGAAAGCAATTCTTCGTCGTCGTTGTTAGTTTCATCTAGACATAATCTTTGCAAATTGGTAAAAGTTATATTGATTAATTAGAGTAAAAATAAATACACCTATAACATTGTTTGTTGTAATTTTTCTTAAAGATATTCAACTTTTGACTCGGACGATTTTCAGAATTCGCGTTACAGTACAAAATTTACATAATATGAACCTTTTGTATGTTTAATGATTTCGTCAGTAAAACTCGCATAAATAATTCAAGTTATCTTATATTCAAGTTACCGCTCACCAACCGGTTTAACCCCGCCACATACTAATGTGCCTGTCCCAAGCCAGGAACCTGTAGTCCAGTGGTTGTCGTTGTTTAATTAATCGTTTATTGTTATTTGTTCATCATTTTTGCAATAGATTAGGTCGATTGTCGTGTTTTATGTATAGTTTCACATTTCGTATTTCGGGGCCTTTTACAGCTTCCGTTGTGGTATGGACACTGGTTCATTGTTGAAGGCCGTAATGGGACCTGTAGAAGTTTAAATTCTACTGTTATTTGGGGTGTGGCTGTCTCGTGGACAATCATGCCACATCTCCTATTTTTATATTTTCATCATAAATGTAAGTTGCATGCCCAAAGTTTTTTTACATGAAGACAGTGTAACAATATCTGTGAGACAGGGGTGCGTATGTAGTCTCAGAGACAATCGACCTGTATCATATAAGAAAGTAAAATGTGCCCATTTACTGCCCAAATAACTAAGTAACTATATTAAGTTGCAAGTCCAAAGTTTTCTTAGATGAAGACAGTTGGACAATATCTGTGAGACATATGCGTATGTAGTCTCAGAGACGCTTGACTTGTAGTGGAGTTTGGAAAAAATAATGGTTTGTAATCGTTTGATGAAATATTTATTCTCGTTGAAAATATCCCTTGGTCGTCTAACAATATAAATGAATCTCTAGTTTTGCTTAAATATAGTTTACAGATAGCAAAGGATGAAAGGAAAGTTGAAAGTCAAAAGACAGACAATACCAAGAAACCAAAGACAAACTACAGCACACAAAAAGAAACAATAACCCTATAAAACGGTGGGCCAGTTCAGGCGTTCCGGAGAGGTTTAGCGGGTTCTACTTCAATAATGAAACCCGTCGTTTACTCATGTAAAACCCGATGACCAGTCGTATACAATGATAAGACATTAAATTATTGAAGAATGATATAAATAAAAGGTAGTTTGTTTACTTTGATGTATACAGTATTTGCCATTGAGTGCAGTCGTCGTCACTACTCCATTTACAGAATAATCTGTTGTCACCAAACATTTGACAATCTAATTGGAAATCTTTACCAGGTTTATCTGAAATCGTAAAATTACATATTTGATGTGACAGATTGTGACATTTTGGTGTCTTCTTAATTAAAAAAAATAAGAATAAAAACATTAAAAAATCTAACATCGGTGAAAACGACTGAAACATTAACAAACTGTATAATAAGAAAACTCTGCATATGAATACAGAATAGAATATAGTGTGGATTTTCAATTCCATATCAATGCATGTTCAATTTTGTTAAATAATTACAATTGCTTAAAATAAAGTTAAGTGCACTTTAATATTATATAAATATTTAATATCACATGAAAAAAAAATAGATTTTGAACTTTCATCAGCTTTTTGTTGAGACGTGGTGCGGTCTTCTTGATATTTACTGCATATTTTTTTCATTTTTTGAGTACACGTAAACACAGTTGCCTGATGTTTTAGAGTACACGTAAACAAACACAATTGCCTGCTGTTTTAGAGTAAATGTAAACATGGTTGCCTGGTGTTTTAGAGTACATGTAGACATGGTTGCCTGGTGTTTAAGAGTACATGATGTATATGTAAACAAAGTTGTCTGATGTTTTATACATCTAGACACGGTTGCCTGATGTTTTAGTGTACATGTTGACACGATTGCCAGATGTTTTAGTGTACATGTTGACACGGTTGCCTGATGTTTTAGTGTACATGTAGACAGGGTTGCCTGATGTTTTAGTGTACATGTAGACACGGCTGCCTTATGATTTATAGCAATATCATAGCGAAAAACTGAGAAAAAATGATATATTCCCTTTTTATTTTCGGGTACTGTAATGTGTGTTGAAAAGATTTAATTTAATTTTTTTTAAATTTCATGTAGCTCTCTATATGTTTGGCTTATAGCGTTTATTACGTCATGGTTCATATATTTCATTTGGACCATGAAAGAAACTAGAAATTCATGAAGTTTGACTATTTTTGGTCCCTAGCGGGTCTGATGAAGAAAGGGGTTAATTTGGCTTTTTAAATATATGGTAATGTGTATCGTGTCTTTCTGTCATATATTCCATATTCTTTCTTTTAAATATATATAATAGAAAAAAGAGAAGCTGTGAAATGCGGTTTTTTGTGCCGAAATGTAAACATTTACTACTATACTTAGATGCAAAGGGAAGACTTGAAAGTGCTGAAATCAACTTTACACATGTTTTAGTCGTCAAGTCGGTCGTGCACTTTTCGTCTGCGTTTTCTGAAACCACTCCACATGGCGTTACTGACCCATTTATTGCAATTATTCTGCTAAAAATTATCAGGCAATTTTGATGAAGACTTTATTAAATTTAAATTTATTTAGGAACAGTTCGTTTAACGAATCATAGGAATCACAGTCCTGCACTTCGTTTATTATAGACACAGTTAAGATATTTTTTGTAATATTGTTATTTTCCAAGACAAATACCAACATGTTTCCAGTTGCATAAATTATATTTACCTCCAACATACACATTAACACTCCCGACTGCCTTTCTGCAATCCCCTGGACAGCAACAGTACCACCCATTATCATGGTCCTGAACTCTTTCTATCTCAGTAATTACAGATCGTGTTTTCTTTTCCGTGGTTGCATTGAATTGTATATGATTTGAGATATGGAATATATCAAAGTCTTGTGGTCGTTCAGTTCCGGCAATATCGCATATGATTTTCAATGGTGATCCTAGTGTCAAAAACTGGTGATTGACTTTGACTTGATTCGTACTATTACCTTAAAAGGAGGATATGACCAATTATTTCTTTTTTGAATTTTTATTCCACGAGGGGTACAAGATGGGTCTTAATAATAAATGAAACCCCAAAACTCTGAACTAAAACAAACATTTTTACATAGATTTGTAAATACCAAAATTCTTGGTGTCATCAAGGTAGTGTAAAAATCATCTTAAACGTTTTCAAAATCTCAAACAAAAATGTTCGTTCACAGATATCAGTTTGACTGGTACATTACTGTTTTAATTATAGTTTTGTCCTAATTACAATTTGATTCCATATTGAAGCACGAATAAGACTTTATAAATTAAGAATTTGTCAAGTATTACTGAAATAAGAATTAAAACCATTAGTCTTGAATCAGCCGTCCACACATATATTCAAATATGTGTGGTCAGCCAATTCAAGATTAATGATGTGAATTCTTCTTTCAGTCGTGAATAAAAGTTGCATCAAAAACGCTTGACGCGTTCACGTCTTAATTATCTAAACGTTTCAGCTGAAACCCAAATAAGGTTTTAAATTTTCAGTATATCAACTGAACGTATTCGAAACGAGTAAGAGTGTTTTAGATGAACGCAATGCTTTTCCCGAAACTAGCTATATTAAAGTTTTGAAATCGTATTACGTGAACGCAACCACAAGCTTCTTTTTTTCATTTTGGTTGCTTATAGTTATTCACAGCATTGGTCTGACATTAGTTTTTATTTATTAGCTTTGAACTCTTTATAAAAGCACATCCATTTAAAAAGGTCAACTTTAAAATGTATTTCACATAATTTATGTGCCTGTCCCAAGCCCGGAACCTGTAGTCAAATGACAAATTATTGCTGCATTTGAATGAAATCAAATTTTTGGGGCTTGTCTTATATGACGGTGTCCATTATTGAAGACCTTAAGTTCACCTGTAGAAAATCATACAAAATCATTGTTCTACATTCACTTACCATAACGACAAGCTGCAAAGAACAAACCAACAGCGTATACTGTAAAGACAGCCGGGCACATTTTCTAGATGTGGTATTAAAAAGTTCATTTTCATCTCAAAATGTTTCTCATCTTGGATTTTTTGCACTCTATGGCAGTTTCTGCAGCAAAAAATTACACAAATAGTATGACTAATAATTTAAAATTATCTTGATTCTTGAGTTTCCTTCAAAGCAGGTAAATTGTTGGCGTTGAAGAACAATTGCCAGAGAGACTTTTTCGAGAAAACATTTGGTCTATTTACATGCATGATATTTTGACTTCTACCACAGTTGCAGTTAAATGGTATTAATACTGAAGTCGAAATCGCTTCAAATTTTATGCGAAATTGTCCATTAATCCCACAAGCAAAATTATCTAATTACGCCAACAAGTGCATTTTATATAGTTAAATTTAAAGTGAGAATGAAAAAATGTACATTAGGGTACTACTTCCAAATACCCGATAAAAGTTAAGAAAAGTAGCTAAATACAATTGTATGACCGTACAGGTGTTCACAGAATACTGCTGGTTTTCCATTTTATATATAAAAAAAGAAAGTCGTGACCTGAGTGACTATCTGGGCTTGCTTTAGCGTAGGCTAACTATGGGCTAATTGTTTGCCTTTTGTGGCTTATGAATTATCCCATGCTAACCATAGAAGGATATCCGAATGCACACTCAACTCATAACAAAAGATGAAAGTTTTGTTACCCTCCGAATGTAACAAAATTTGCTATAAGACATTTTTAAATAAGTTAAACCATTGCTTTAAATGTTATTCTTTAGGTAGAAATTATTTATTCGGTGGTCATCTTTACAATACATTGAATCCACGCTTTACTACTAGTTGCTACGCATTTGTTTCCATAGTGACTTGTGTATATCAACGTGTTTATTGTGGAGATATTTTAAGTTTTGGTTGTATACTTGTTGCTTTGTTACTGGGAAACCTAAATAGAGTTTAACAGAATATTTCGGAATGATTTACAAGTTAAATTAACTAAAGTGTTACGGCCAGGGGAATCTCCATATAAATAAGTTACCTGTTGTTTTAAAAATAACAGCAGCAACACGTGCTGCCGAGCAGGAACTTCGACCGAAGTACAACGTGGAGTGATGAAGTAATGACCAACTCCTTACATCGCAATCGACGCAGTGAACCACTGACAACCAGCCCTGCTGCAGTGTGTTGAGGTAGGACGCGACCATGAAAATCACTTCACAGCAGAACCGGTCTGCTCTGCTCGGCACCGTGGCCCTAAAAAGTGCCGTCATAGTCCAACCAAATCAGCAAGCTACAAAAAGTCACCACCTAAACGACGCAGTATTAAACAACGACCACGAACGTCGACAAGATACAACAACTCAACCGAGCCTCCTACCAAATTATACCAACCACGTTCCAACGACATGTGTAAGTTACATAAATACCATAAAGTTCCACCAGGGACCGTCCGGCTGAGAGCATTAATTTGCTGTGTAGGACGTTAAAAACCATCAACCACCAAATCGCGTTCAACAGCTGTGAACACGTTCGTATGGTAAACTTCTTATTTTAAGTAAAGTTTATTCACCGAGAAATTTATACGCAAGTTTACAAACAGGTCGTTATACATTTTATATCAGACCAAATTAAGGTTGTACAAATGCGAAAACTGAACGACAAAGAAAACTTTAAATCAGAAAATAAACCACCGACAGATTTGAAAAAAAACACACTTTATGACAATAGTGTTGTGCCAAAAAAATGAAGATAAACTGCTAAAACCACATTTTTTTAATAATAGTTATTACGCCGTGCCGCGTCAAATTTTACCCAAACCAAAAAATATAGTTTAATTTTTAAATTTGCCAATTATGTGTCATTTATGTGGTTGAATTTTAACAATAAAAATATTAATAAAAATTCTTGTCTGTTCTATTTATGATTATAACTACCAGGGATGTATATAACAGAATATATATAAATAAATATACGTCCCTGAAACTACATATGAAAAAAATGTTCAAAAGTATGACATTATAACATGAAACGAAAGAATAAAATAATTCATGTTACAGAATAAAATCCAGGACTAATATGATCCTAAGAATTATATATCTCTGCCGTATGAAATTGCTCCCCTTCTCGAAGGTTGTGCCGGGAAAGAATAGGCACCAGGTATCTCCGTCCTGGAGGCACTAGTCCTCTAAAAG
>JARWCS010372348.1:0-10216 GCA_034783895.1 Geukensia demissa
CGATCTTTTATGTGACACAATACCATAATACAAAATAGATCATACGATAAAGATAACATATTTTTTAAAATCAATTTTGCTGTCGCTATCCCAGTGTTTTCTCTGACTGAAGATTGGACAACATCAGTTAGAGATTTTGAACGTTCAGACAAAATTATTTAAGTCGATGGACACGACAATCCCGAGAACAAGAACAAGACCACAAACTATACAAAAAAAAAAAAAAAAAAATAATAATAATAATAAAAATAAATAAAAACATACGTATATAGTATGAGCAATCCAGACTTTACCGGTGGTGAACTCTTTTTGGTAGGAAGGAAAAGCAGTTCCTGACTCTCGAAAGACATCTGGCACATTTCAAATCCTGTAATAATCAATGCTGGTATGGGAAAAGGTTGAAATGGAATTTTAACAAGAAGCAGATATCAACCTCTTAGTGTACAAAGCAAAAAGCTTGTTTAAACGTTAAAAAGCCATTTTACAAAATAAGATCCGTCTTCATCTTAGGAAGGATATCGATACCGACCATCGAGATGAGACTGTGGTGCTGACGGTAAAATGTCTGGAATGATAACCTCAGCCGACATCAACTAAGGTGACTGACAGTAATCTGAAATATTGTATATCTAAGTTTTACTAGAAAAAGATTTTTAGAGGCTTTTCAAGAAATCAAAAAGAAATTGTTTGCATTTTATGCAACTTTACTTTTTTTAAACCATATACCCTAATTCAACTTTTTCACCCAAAAAACAACGTTTCTTCCAAAGGAAAGAATGATGTTATAATTCTTGTTTTAAAATGCGATTGTTAAGTGTCTTAAATTTTTAAATTATATAGAGTATGTTAAAGTTATCATTCTTTATTTACTTGGTTATCCCTGCCTGATTTATATCAAGATTAGTCATATGCTGAATGCTTTAAAGTCTTTTTAAGTGCGGCTAACGAAAATGAACTGCCGACGGCTGCAAGGAATGTTGCCTTATTCCGCCAGCTATAGACTCATTAACTTTGACATATTGACTTACACAATAAGCTTACATTTTATAAAAGTTTTAAAATGTCAAATGGCAAGAATGAAGCAATAGCTTTTTGATTGGCATTTTCTACAAATAATTATACTTAAAATAAAGGACAAGGTACGTTAAGTACCCTTTTTGGCCCACAAAAATGAAAGTTGTACGACGGATTTGCAATATGGCCTATCTTGATGTAAAATAATGAAACTTTACATTTTACGTCAGGTTTTACAAAAATAATTTGTTTTTGACGTCATACTGACGTCACTAACAGGAGCCAATGTGTCTTGTTTGTTAAAAAATAACGAAAAAGTTCAAATTTTGGAGCTTTTTCCTTAAATCTAAATATTTCCGACATTGTAGACCGCCACAATTTTTTGCCAGCTGGTGTATTGTTTAAAGATCTTCATTCAGTATCAAAAATTATGTTGGTCTACGTTGTCGGAGGTAAGTATGTATGCAAAAAAACGTACGAAAAATAGGCCAAATTTGGGGATTTTTGAAAGAATTGCAGATTTTGCCTTTAAATGTGACATCATTGTGACGTCAAAAACACTTCAATAGGCATTTTTGAATTAGTTTTGTGGAAAAACATTATTTAACTTAATTTTAACAAAAAATTGGAAAATTAAATGCAAGTTTATTTTTACATTGAATAATGGGCCAAATGAGGCCCTTATCGTACCTTGTCCTTTGACTGGAACTAGAATGAAAGTAAAGTATTACTTAAGAGAATTGAATGTGATGTCAAACAGTGATTAGTTCCAATCATTTAGATACGGTCTAATGACCATGACCATACTTGCTCTATCTGGAAAGCGTTGCATTTCAATCGGTATAATCTGGTATGTGAACACTTGTCTGATGAATTATTTGAACTGAGTCGTCAGAATTCTGAATTTGCTAGTAATTGCTCCATGCTAAGTTTGAAAACAAAAGAACGTTGTCGATGGTCTTCATGTTTCTGTTGTGAATCTAATCCAGGATACAATTTTGTGCTCCCTGATAATTGCTACACAGGACAGACATAATCAACGGGGTTATCTGTGCAACCGCGTGTAGAATGTCATACAAAACAAATTGGCCGTGGGACACTAACAGAATACAAGTGGATGAAAAGCGGATAAGTTGATAAAAGAGACTTATAAGAGTCCTATTAAATAACAGTTGTTTAAACTTAGGATGGGCACCAGGGTGGTCTCCAAGGCTCGACCGACAGAGCTGACCCAGCAATATGCCCAGGGGGCGGATAAGTGGAGGGAGGGGGCTCTCGGTATTGGGGGCTGCCAGTTCATAATGCGGAAATCCTGGTCTGACCGTGGAACGTAGTGGTTGACGTTTGTGAAAACGCTCCATGTAAGTAAAAAATGCCTTTTAAAGATTTCGAAATCAAGAGGGCAAATACCGCTACAAAAGGCTTAAACTTTTTGACCCTAACCATTCCTCCCATTTTCCTGTGACAGTCAAAATGAAAATGAAAAGATATGGGGTAAATAACAGAGAGACTGCACTCCAATCACGAAAAAAACCAGAGTAATTTACAAATCTAGAGGTCTCCACAAGGCCTTGAACAAGGGTGGAAAACCACTCCTTGTGAAAAGTTCTCAATCGCCCAAAATAAAAATTTGTGTATGCGTTATATAATACTGCGCTCTTACCGGAATATTATCAAAAATGTACATGTAACAAAACATTTTACACAAGGACAAACCTATGACCACTATTCCTGACTTGGCACAGGCATATGCGACATAAATGTCTGAGATAAAATCAAAGAAAACAAAATATGCGTGAAGTATTTGCCACTGGATGTAAAGCAACCAACAATTAATTAAGCAAGCCAGCAATTTGCAACCAGAGCTCAACATGCATGTGCGCTAATGTGACAGATTGTCTTCTTTGTAGATTTATCCAAACCTGCACACAGTCAATGATTGTCATGAATACATATATTCATGTGGTTTGCTTTACTTCAATAAACATGTTTAAATACTCCTTTATTGTGTTACGTACCACACGGACCTTCGTTTCGCTTTGGAAAGTGTTTGGTCGGTTCCTAAACGAATGAATTTACTTATGTACATTTAACAGTATTTTCCACGACTTAAGTCAAAATATATTGAAAGTTCAGTCATGCTTTATACGTTGAAATTCTATTTATCGCCGCAACTTATCCTGTTTTTTCTTTTAATTTTCAGTTTTCTTCAGCAAAAATTTTCCGATTACCCCTCTATTTTTGATTTTTGACATCGAAATAATCTCCCTCAAAATGATATGTTTTCATTATCTATAAATATTGCGCTTCAGTGTTATATTTGAAATATAATTCATTTTTAGTAACATTTCAACATTCGTCTATCATAAAACCGCTTAAAATGTAATTTTTTAAATATCTTGTTAATTTGTACAATAGGTTGATTGCACCCATAAAGGAAGCATATTTGGAAGAGCGAAAAAATAACATTATACCCTATGGCGAAATATTTTATTTTAAGTTGAAATGATTTTTTTCCAAGCCTTAGCTGTAGCAAAACATTAGAATTCCGACAATATATGATATAATATATTTTACTATTAAACTTTCGATACAGTGACTTTTTTGTTGTAGTAAATTTCATTTGGTGTACTATAACCTTGCGTATATAATCTCTGATCGTTTATAAAAGTACTTTTATAACGACAAATTATTTTCTGGAACACGGGAGGTAAACATTGGTGATAGGATAGGCCGAATAACTCGAAAGATAAATAAAGAACAAGTGCAATGAATTACCGGGTGTCACTAGTGGAGCAGGTTTTGCTCACTCTTACGGAGCACATGAACTCACCCTGGTTTTTGTAGGGTTCGTGTTACTCCAGCTTTTGTTTTCAGTGTAGTGTTGTGTGCTCTATGTTTGTCTTTTGTTTCATTTTGTTGGCCATGGTCTTGTCTGTCTTCCGACTTAACTGTTCCTTTGGTATCTTTTCGAATTCCTTTTTCCGCCCTTAGTAGGTGACACGTAAGAGGGCGTTATTACAGTACAAGCAGATAAAGATGTTATCAAATAAACTTTACCCTCAATTTTGATTTTTTAAAACAAAGACACCAACATCCCACCGTTGATCAATGTTTTTTTATTGGAATTACATTGATATCAATATGTTCATGATATGACACATGTTGACCTTCATCTTTGATATATTTCTTTAAATGATTACAATTAAGATGTTCAGATGAGTATTTATCTAAATATGTAACATGTTTCATCATTTAAAAGGTACACACATTAACGAACGGTAAAACGTTAAATATATACGATATAAGGTCTATATATTATCGCATTAATTCAAAATCAAATCACAAAATAAGGATTTATTTCATTTAATTCCGTTTGCCGCAAATAATAAGAGAATGACTGCCTTCTTTTGGAGCCATTTCATATAAAATTGATCGGTTGCATGTTCTTATATTTGAAAATTGATCGACAGTTGAGAAGTTCAGAGCTGTTAATCTCTAAATTATATGCTTAAACCCAAATCAAAAATATAGTTAAAAAGGATTTCTCCCTTCAGTTTGATAAATCCATTTATTTTAAAAATTTATACATTTGGCATATTAAATAATTATCAACTTGGATTTTGCTTTTAATTATTTATCTTCTACTTTTTACAGAATAACAATTTAAGTAAATAAGTTAAGATGCTTGGTTAGAAAAACATAGTGCATGGAACTTCTACAATAACTAATAAATTGTTAAAACCTGTGGTCATATCTGTAAATTGCGACACGCGTTAATATTTTATCTCTTAAAATCACTTTGATTTTGGAGATATCCGTTTCCGGCCCTTGTGTCGTAATGACTGCTGTCGGGACGTCATATATTTCTATTTAAGAATACATTAATTAATTTTCGTTGTCTAACGAAGTTTTCCTGCTTTTACAGGATCTGAACCATTGAATTAAATGAAGTTTTTTTTTCCAAACACAATAAGAAGCTGTATCAGATGTATATATTGTCACTCGTGTTTTTTTTTCTTACAACTCAAAAAGTCGGTGAAACAGATTTGCTGAAACGACTAACAATACATGCTTTGTCCAATAGAAACAGCAACGTGTGGAAAAATTTGATTTATTTCAAACTTGTTTTTTTTCTTTAATGCTGCCTTCCATTTTGGGAAGAAATTACAGCATTACAATGCAGCATAGCAGAAAGTTAATATTTGTGAACATTTGACAGATATTAATACTTTGTTTTCCAGATAGATTTGGTGGATTTCTACAGCGGATGGTTATCGGATCTGTTGCCTAATGAGCTGAGTGGTACTTTTGATGTATGAATAATAAAACAAACGGTCTATCTATTTCTTCAATTGTATTAAAAGACGTTACTTTCTGATGAATTCATATTTGGTAACAAAACCGCAACAGACGTAAAATTGCGAGTTAAAGGATCATTGTTATAGGCGTTGGAAACGTTCTCTTAGAATAAAGAAGAGTGACAAGTGATTCGATTGGTTTATAAAGATAACAGATTTTCACTTTCAAAAGTACATCATGGGATTATAACAAATGTTTCTGACTATTACAGTGCATAAGGATAAGAAAGTGACAGTTTTTAAATTTTGATATCTTCTTGGTTCATTTCAAAAAGTGAAAAGGTGTAATGCTACCTTCTGGAAAGATTCATTTTCTGCTACTGCTGCTGATAAATGTGATTGAAGATATGAAGCATGTTAAGGTAAGTTATAAAACCTTATTTTTATCTATATCAATTTTGTCAATGATGTTAACAATTGGTTAATTGTTAATTATGAAGAATTACTAAGAGCTTGAAGGAGTCGTTTTATCGCAAATTCCCCCATATGGTTCATCACCAGAAATTAAGAGTAATTGTTTTTTCAAAACATACTCTGAATTTATTGTCATATTACTCATCGATTATTTAAAATGAAATTATATTTTGTTTAGGGGATCATAATAAAATAGCAATGACTGAAGTATAAAACATCGGTAATAATTATATCTGATCTTATTAGTCTGTTAGAACTAAGACAACCAAATATAACGAATGAGCTTAGATTCTATAGTATGTCCCAGTGCAGATAATGAAGTCAATTCTTAAAATGAAGCCACTCATGTGTATGTAGGACAACATCTTGCACATTTCGAAAAATCTCTGAAAAAAGACATCAGTATAGGTTACATGTTGAGACAAGAATGTTCGATCGAGTATATACATAATACAGACTATGATATACGTAATATTTTTGGCTTGATTAAAAATTGATTAATTAAAGCGTTGTTGATGAATATAGTTGCAATAAAATCTTAACTTTAGCCAATACGAAGATTAAGAGATATTTCAAGATTGTTCCTTGTACTTGCATACTTCTGTGGCTTAATCAGATATAGCAATGTACGAGTACAACGAGAAAAGAGAGAAAATAACTACGGCAAATAACATTGTATAACTATGCAATAAGGCAAGAGAAGGTTGTTATTAATAGAGAATAAAACAAAATGATTTCAAATGCTGTATCAAACTGAGTTATATATATATATATCTCAGCCCGAAGGCCTTGATACAGCATTTGATACGGATTCTGCTAGGTATTGTTCACTTTATCATTTATTCAACGAGAAACATGTAACATGTTTTATTTTCACCATATGAGTTATACTCGATACCAGCACCACTAGATGTGGATTTTCACGCATTATTCTTTTAAATTTTATTGACCACTAAAAAGTTAAAGTTGAAAATGAATTCTTACCCCATCCTTAATTTTAAGAAAACTCGATTTTTTCCCACTCAACTATCATACTGAATCATGTATGAAATTTTATTGCATTACTTGTATATGAACAACATGCTCGTCTGCAAAACTTAACGGATGACTACCGAGGAGTTCCGCATTCTAAATTACGTGATTTTTCAACAGTGTTGGGGTAAAGGCAAAAGTTTTAAGACATCTTGCAATATTCAAACCTGAAATATATAATAAATACTGATAACACTTTCACGAAATTTGCTGCAGCAAAAATGACTGTTCTAAAAGATAAACAATGAAATACTGAAATACAACATATTTTATATCGTTGGCATTGTGAAGTTGTTATCGCTGATTATGCTTTAGTTAAAAATTCATTTTAACTTGAAAAAGAAAAATTCCCATAGAATGTTTTTCGATTTTGCAAATCTTTTTCATTTGTTAGTGCAATCTACCAACGACTAACAAAAACATGATAACATTTTATGAGGATTTAGGACAGATTAAGGGTAACATTTAAAGAATATAGTTAAATTATTTTCAACAAAACTTTTGAAGTGCGATATTATTCTTGAAAACATGCGATTTTGAGACAGTTTTTTTTTCAATTTCAAAAACTAAACATAAAGGTAAAGGAGTTCGTGGATTCCAAACCTTTGTTTCTTTTGTTTACGTTTTATCTTTTAAGTTTGTTTTAAATTTTTCTTGTCTCTGTGGACTATGCACTTTTGATCTCTCACATGGGTATTCTACACTGGAGAATCTTATCCCTGATATGTGTTACATTTACACTTTCATGACTGAGCTAATAGAAGAAGGTTATTTATTTTTGACAATATCAATATTAGTAAAGAAATTAATAATTGCTATCGCCTTACTCTGGGGAATATTATAAATGCACGGAATAGTTAAACATTTTGACCTATACAAAGACTGGATCATATACCAATTAGTAACTATGAATCATTATATGTAGTTCGGTATTATTATTTTACTTTTAAGCTATTTCGGAAATATTTTGTTTCTATATACAATTGTTATGCTATTGACAAGATATGATTTACTTTTCTCAAAGACCACTTGACAATTTGGTTTATACCAAAGGGGCAAACATAAATCGTTAAGTCGGAAGACAGAAAAGACCATGGTCAACAAAATGAAACGAAAGACAAACATAGAACACACAACACTAAACTAAAAACCAAAGCTCGAGTAAAACGAACCCTAACAAAATCCAGGGTGAGTTCAGGTGCTCCGGAAGGGTAAGCAACTCCTGCTCTACTAGTAGTACCCGTCGTGTTACTCAGTAGACAAAGCCGGATTATAGTCACAACCGGTATAGGTACTGGTTTGAATTCACGACAGTGGGAAGATATCCATTGTCATTTATACACTAGTGACGATATAGTCAAATGTTTAATAAAATGATGATTCTTGATTATCAGCATTCTGTTAGTTACTAATTGTACTTATCTTCTCTCACACTCATTTCGTCACTTGTTTTCATAGTTTTGGACACATCATCCCCAAGAAGAAAAATATAAAGCAATGAATTGACACTTCCACAGGAAACAGACCGACAGCCAAGATTATAAAACAATGTTGAATCATTTCTCAGTATAAATGATAACACTTACACAAATTACAAATTTATTCAGAGAATATAATAGGGACATTATCTTTAAGTCGTATGAATTCAAAAAAGATCTGATGAAACCTATTAACGTGTCTGACATAAAAATTCCTATTAGCACTGTCCGACGTCTAAATCACTTAATGATAGAAACCGATTGGCCAAATGGAACAATATTTGACAGGAAGCATTTATGGAAGGACCTTAATAAAATTTCATCATTTCGTCCTGACCGGAATAAAGACGGCCACCATGGACGACTATTGTTTCTGATTGACTGTTTTTTCAAAACACTCTCATCACTTTAGCCTATCGGTCAAATATATTAATATTTCACAGGGAACATAAATACCAGATCCTGTATAAAGTTTATTTATTTCGACTTAATCTTAGTAAAAAACGTGGTCACCATGAGCAATTTTTGACTTTGAATGGCTGATACATACAAAATATTCTCCTATTTAACCAAGTAGTCAAATAGAACAATAATCTATAAGAAGCTTCTTTTCAAGGTTCTCTGTAAAGATTCCTAGTTTCATCCCTATCGGAAAAAATGATAGCCATCTTGTACGATTCATGTTTCTGGTGGGCTAATACATAACTAAAATCCTCTGTAAAAGCGCATATAAAATTGAACCTTAATTGAAAGGATTCACCTTTGCAAAATCTTTTATGTTTTATGAAGTTCCCTCATTTCGGCTTTATTCAAGAAAAATATGGCAGCCTTATATGTTCTTGATTCTAATTTACAGGAACATAATAATATCTTGTCATCTGATACCCCTCTGCCAAAGTGAGCGATACAAGGATCTATTTGTACTAGCTGCAGTTATGGATTTCATATTTACAAAACATCACTTCCACAGAACTTCCACAGAACTGTTGTCAAACAGAGTTTAAATGAAATCACAAGTCTTGATTGTCTATTCCTTCTTCAAAGGCTTAGTAACAATAATGTAATAATTAGTGTAAAAATCCCAGAAAACTGGATCACCACGAATTATTAATATAAGGAATTCGAAGATACCAAAGGAGCAGATAGAAATCGTTAAGTCACAGTATACGACTTTTCCCATACTCTTTCCAAAGCAAAGTGTTCCTATCTGATAAATGTATTGTGATAACAACAACAACAATTACTCTGAAGTAATAAAATAAATGAAATATACATACATATGACGCAGTATGATATGTGAACACCAATACAATTGATTTGGCAAAAAAGTTAATCGAAAAGAGTTAGCAATCGAATTTGCAAAAAACTCCAAGGTCCTGTATCAGATTTATTTATTTATTGTCATGAATTACATTTCATGACAAAAAGAGGACTTTACTGATAGATTCAATTAGAATTGCAGATATTTGTACGATATCTGTCTTTGATATCTTTAGTTTTCAGTATAGTGTTCTGTGTTTCTATGTTTCTACAAGCTGCAGATATTGTTTTTTCTGTGTTTGGCTTTCGTTGTATTTTGTTGGCCATTGTCTTGTCTGTTTGCTGACTGAACGATTTCTGTCTATGCCTTTGGTATCTTCGAATACTTTTGAATAATCAGGATATTTTTTAATTTTCCAAAGAAAAGGTGTATAAGTTTTCAACTGAAAAAGGCACAAGTAAAAAATACTAGTCGCAGTTCCTGTTTAACTCTTTAGTGCAACCTTAGTCAGTGATACTATACTCTATGTCAGGGTTTGTTGAAACGGGTAAAAAGGATATTTAAGAAAAACTGTCTGCTGTATTCCTATAAAATAGTGTTTATTTTGTAGATTGAAAAAAGTGCAACCAAGTTGCAATAATACTTTTTAGAAATCA
>JARWCS010372359.1:0-10215 GCA_034783895.1 Geukensia demissa
GACGGACGACGGACGGACGACGGACGCCAAGTGATGGCAAAAGCTCACATGGCCTTTTAGGCCAGGTGAGCTAAAAAATCAAAGCAAAGAAAATTGATGAGACTTTGGGATTTTTTTCAAATCTTTAATCTCTTTAATTTCCATGCTAAGATTTTTCCCAAGACAAATATTTATAGAGTTTTTGGGCTATTTGAACTTTCATGATGTCTTTTCATACAAGGTAGTAATCCTGTTCATAAGCTACCACATACATTTGCAAGACTCAAATCTGTGTACATCCTCAGATGTGTGTCCTCTCCTTAAATTCATGTCTTTTCATTGCTTCATAATTGAATCTGCGTATTGTGACATCATACTCAAATCTATGTCCATAAATTTTTGCCAGTCTCAGATATGTGTCCTGTGACGTCCTGTTAGGGTTAGAGTTAGGTCAGTATTAGAATTATGTTAGGGTAAGGGTTAAGTTAAAGTAAGGGTTAGGTTAGGTTAGGGTTAGTATCCTTACTAATTCCTTTTCTTTTTTAGCTGAGAATGCATAGCCATCATCCGGTATGCTGCATTCAAATTGCCAACATCAACTGGATGATATTGCCAACTGGCAGTGCTATTATGACGTTATTTCATAGGAAATGTATTTGTTAAAGGACACAGATTTGAGGACAGGACACGGATTTGAGCCCGTACACAGATCTGAGTCCTACACATTTACTAGAGTAGCTCGAATTCTCTGAAGTGGATCCCTTCAAAAATCTATTTGTTGAAACCATTTAGTGCATCAGAGTTCATGCTACTAAGGTTTGGCTGCATACTAAATGACTAATAAGCCAGTTAGAGGCCTGCACTGAATGTCAAATAAAATTTAAAATGACCAGTAAACAGCAAATGCAGCACAGAAGACATGAAAATTACTTATTAACGTACAACAAACTATAAGAAAGCTTAAGATAAAAAAAATAAACCATTACCCACTAAACAAGCCAAGACACACTGCCAGCAATAAATTGACGATCAGACAAAGTGAAAACTTTAGTGCACACTAAACTTGAGTTAGGGTGTTCATAAGATTTCCTGCCTTGTCATCCTCTATTATATTCCAATAGAAAGAAAAAGAATCACATAAATGATAGGTAAATAACTTGGGTTAAAAAGTATTATTACATAACAGGATATCTATCCTCATATCAAATCACTATTTACCATTGTAACTGTTATCATCTATATCCATCTTAAACTGTGAAAGATAAGTTCCAAACTGCCTCAAATTATCACTGATTAACCTGGCTTTGATTATCTGTGTTGGTCTAGGCCAAAACTTCCCCTGGTATCCATTAAAAACATAGACTGCCCCTCGTCCTTCATCCTCATAAGGTGCCCCAACAACCAGATCTGAAAGTAATATGAATGAGTGAAGGAAGTCACAGATTTAATGCAAAAATGCTTAAGAATTGTAATTTAAGAACAAAAACATTCATAGATTCAATAGATTATTTTAGTAAACTGTTTTGCAGATCTTGACTTGAGAATCATTAATGCTGATTACAGTTTCTCTCTATTTGTTATAGTTTTTATGATAAAAGCAAAATTTGAAAAACAGTATAAAAATTGTCATTGAAAGGGAAATAACTCACATAAAGAGTTGACTAACAATTTCAGTCATGCTGACAAATTCTTTTGTGTTTTGCTAATCATTCTGCATTAAAATATAAAACTTTAATATAGCAGCCAAAACTGTTATTTCCAACAGGGTCCAAAGTTAAGGTTAATCTGGATGTTGTGGCAATATTGAATGTCTGATTGGCAAACGATTTGGTAAAGGATTACCACTGTTCAACTCTTGCAAAGTATTAAAAAATCAATTTCATACATGTTAACCTTCCAACTTTGGGAGGGAGACTCCTTCTTTTTAGGTCAATATCCCTCTCTGAGAAAGTCTCCTGTGTAGGAGACATGAATCTCCCTTTTAACAAATTTCTTAAAGAAATCTCCGTCTTAGCAGAAATATTGTACAAATTTTGTTCTAAACGGCTTTTTATATATTGATGCAAATGCAATTTTTATGTAAAACAATATACACTGAAAAGCAATCAACAAATAATTAATCCTTTTGTTGTATTTATTGCTCATATTTTTACTAGAAATCATTAGAAGAAAGACAGCATATAAATTTCATGTCTTTGTCTTATATGTGTACTTGGATTTCTAGCAAAATTATCTCTTTTTTCTGCAAAAAAGGTCGTCAGTCAAAATTTCCCACTTAGAAAAGCTGAAAATAGGGAGATCTCTCTCTTTGACCATTTAATAGGTTAACAGGTATGCAATTTGCTCATCAGTTTCTGGGCAAAAGACTCTAAAAGTTTCAGCCCAATCAGAACACAATTGGTTCTAGCATCTAAGTTTTGATTTCACAGCCAATCAGAACACAATATTGCCGCTAGCCGACACGTTTTAATTTAATCAGCAAAAATTTGGTAAAAAACCATCTAGACAATATTTTACTATGTTCAGTTTTGACAAAGTTATAACAGATAAAAGAAGTCTTTATAGCAAATTTCATATAAAGTTCAATGTTAAATTATGGCAGGTCATAGAGGCCATCACAATTCAAAAGTTTGGTAAAAGATCATTTGCTGGCCATTTCTACAATATAACAATTTAATTGGCTCAGTGGTTTCTGATAAGAAAATCTTCAAAATTTCATCAAATCAGGACCATCTAGTGAACATTCCTGCCAAGTTTAGTTGCAATTGGACTAGCGGTTTCAAATGTAAAAATCAAATGTGAAAAGTTAACGGACAACAATGTGGACAACATTGCAACAGATACAAAGCCATGGCAAGAGTTCACATATTTTTTAAGGCAAGCCTAATTACCTTGTGCACCATCATTATTTATATCTCCTGGACCACTCAGGGCTGAACCAAAGCGAGCACTTGGTGCCATTGATCCCTTCAATTGCTGCACCTCTTTTAACTTATTCTACAAAAAAGAATGTCATTTTATAAAAATATATCATGTTAGAATGTGGCATGTGCCAGAAGGCTGGATAAATTTCCTGTACTGTAAGGCTAATAAAACCATACTTAGGGGGGGATAATATATTTCTTGAATTCCGCAAAATAAAACAAAATACAGCTGAGTCAAATGAACACCAAGACTTTGTAAGGTTGACCATTTTAGAAGTAGGATATTTGAGCATGATATTTAAAAAAATTCCTAACAGCTTACTCTCTGGAACAGTGAATTATAAATAAAGCTATTTTTAGAAGTTAAATTTTCCATTTAGCATCACATTTGGCAAATTTGTCACTTCACAGAATTCTCTAAAAGTAATTTTCATGGAACAGTAAAAAAAACAACTGAAATGTGTTAAATTTACAAGTAAATCTAATTGATGTTATCCAATCAAAATACAGCTTACTGATAAATGTTGAAATTTCAATGTAATTACTGAAAATTAAACATGAACTTAAATAACAATACATGTATATCTATTTATCATATTTAAAATTAAACATTATATTCACTTAATGTATTTTCCATCATGCATGACATCATAATAGATTGTTTAAAGGTCAAATTTTCATGGTTTAATTTTTTAACTAGATTTCACTTATGTTTTTTAAGTAAAGTTTTTAAATTAGCAAAGTTGTAAACTGTTACTTCCAGTTAAATTATCACAAAGAGAAGTAAGTATTCACCAATGCATTATCAAACTTAAAAACATAGACTTTTCCTTCATCTTGGTTGATATGATTAACATCAATGTTTATCTGGGTCAGGTTTCCAAAAAATGGTGCTCCAACCACCAGTAAGTCACTTCCTGTCCCATTTACAGCACAAAGCACACTTCCAAAATAACTTCCTGGCTGTGAAAGACAGTAGAAAGTTATGGTACATTAAATTTTTATGCAATACTACAAGACAATCAAAGGTAGCCATGGAGACTGTGCCTAATTATCTCATCTTTCTCCATCAGAACCTTTTGATTTGAGGACCTTTTTCCTTGTTTGTCTTAACGTTTTTCTTGGCCTTTCTTTAATATTTTAGTATAGTGTCCCACCTACCATCCAACATCAAAAAGAATTTCAGGACCATTGCATTCAAAGCTGGTCACACTTGGATCAAGAGAAGATAATTTTTATGTAACATTTTCAAGAGTCGTATTGGGTATCTGAGAAGGACCACCAAAGGACCATTGTAATCTTCTATTTGTAGTATTTGCTGCCATCTTGTTTGGGGGCAGGGATGCTGGACACAGTTTTGTAATCAAGGGACCGTCATGCCTAAGTTTGATTTCAACTGGCCATGTAGTTTAAGAGATTTTGGTAATAAATATGGACAGAAATAGATGGCAAGAGCTCAGAATTTAGGTCAAGCTAAAACATATACATATTAAAATTCTGTCAAATCAACATTTTTACTAATAAGAAAACACAAAATACCTACCTATTCTTGAGATCTATCTCCCGATTAAAAGTGTGGAATGATCCGGTTTAATTGTAACAGATATTTGGAAATTTGTTTTTTTAATTTACCAGTAATCTGAAGTCACTCATTCAAAGAAAATATTATTTTTAAAAATATTTCATGTTAAAAACTTAGTATTGCTTCACCTGCTTTCTATTTGCCTAGAAAGGCAAACATTAAAGGCAATAAGTTTAGTTAATTTCTGATGAATGGTTTAGAAGGAGTAGCAGATTAGAAATTATTATCCCTACTCTTTCCAGCATAATACAAGTCAAAATGGCAGTAAGAATTTATATTATTATTGAATTCCTGGGAATATAAAATAGGAGGTGCAACACTACATCACTGATAAAGAGTATCTGAAAATTTGTTTAATTTCTATTTAAAAGGTGGTTTAGGAGGAGCAGAAGATTAGAAATTGTACTAGCCTTTTTCTTGCTGCATTCTAAAAGTCAAAAGTGCAGCCAAATATATTGATTTTCTGGAAAATTAAAATAGGAGGTGCAATACTACCTCTATTGATAAAGATTCTGTTTAAATTTGGTTCATTTTTGTTGAATGGTTAAGAAGGAGTAGCGGATTAGATATTGTTGCCCCACCACCCACCATTTCAGCATACTGCAAGTCGTAGTTGCACAAAGAATTTACAGCACTGACTTCCTGGGAAAATAAAATACGAGGTGCATTACTACATTCATTGATAAAGAATCTGTGAAAGTTTGTATAATTTTTATTGAGTGGTTAAGGAGGAGTAGCAGATTAGAAACGGTACCCCCCTTTTTTCACTGCATTTTATAAGTAAAAATTCCAGCAAAATTTAAAAATATTGAATTTTTGGAAAAATAAAATAGGAGCAACACTGTAACTCATAATAAAGAACATGTGAAAGTTTGGTTAAAATCGGTTCATTGGTTTAAGAGTAGTAGTGGAATAGAAAGTGTGACGCCGCAGACGCTAGACGACAGAGTGATCCCTATATGTAATCCTGCTATAAGCAGGTGACACAAAAAAATTGAGACCAAAATTAGGTAAAATTAACAACAATGTTAAAGTTATATTGAGATACCTGCTGAGCAAAGACCAGAGGGCAACTTGATTTGGCAGATAAAGTTTTTTTGAAAAATTTTATTTATTCCAGTTAGGGTAGAATGTTCTCAAGATATGCCATTTTAGAGTGAGATACAGGGATCTTATATCATACCTCTTCACCATTAACTGTATCTGTTACTGCAAACTGTGATCCTAAAACCTGTCCAATTTTAACCTGCAATAGAAATTCACTATATTATAATACCCCTCATCTTCAGTAAAGCTTTCACCCATTCAAGGATTCTATCTTTGTTTATGTACATTTTAAAATTGCCAACTCTTTCCTTTAAATATTTCAAAAAGGATTTGAAAAATCAGCTAGAAAAGAAAACACTAACATGCAGAATTGGTGTAAGTCAGTTTTGGCTTTATTTTCAAACCTGAAATTACAATTCCAATAAAGACCTATATTTTTCTTTCATAGATGTGTATGTTTACAATTTACTATTCTATTTAGGATGCAGACACCAATACGACCATCATTTTCATACCATAATATGACATATTTTTTACTGAATAACAAGACATACTGTGAGCAAAACTCACAAGAAGCCCCTGCTCCCTATGGTTATCTGCCCTTGGAATAAGCCTAGATGTATTTCCTTCCTATGTGAAAATCAGCACATTGTGTCTTATGCTCATGTAAAGTTTCATTGAAATTCATTAAATGGTTTAGGTGGAGGTGTGCTTACATGCCATGTGGACTGATGGATGGAAGGACGGACAGACAGTCAGTCAGAAAGTCAAGGTCATTCCTATATACCCCAAAACTTTGTTTGCAGGAGTATAAAACTCATCCCATATTCTTATTTCTTCAAATTTAAAGGCTTGATTTATCTTTGGTTATTTTTTGCAAAGAGAGGAAAACTAAAGTGTACCTCAGGATAGTTAATTATATTCATAGGTTTGTCAAGAATTCTAAATGGTTAATAAAATGTACTGAGTATTTTATTGTCCGGAATAGGAAATTAACCACATGTAAAATGTAATTCCTAATTTTATTTTGAATAATACTTACTTGACCTGTGCCACCATTCCCACGAGGTCCACCAAGAGCCACATACATAATACCACCACCACGAAACTTCCCAGATACTACTGCATATCCTGAATAGGAAAACATATCCAGTGTTTATAAGATGCAGCAGGCAAAATTTAACCTCATTAAAAACTATCATCAGGGATGGTTCCAAGGATGTGGAAATTTTTGCAAGCAGCTTTTGGACATTTTTTAGAACAACATCATCTACCCTTCATTGAACAATTTATACAATTTTTTCAACCTATGTCACATGTCTACATCAGTACTGTTGAAAAACCCTTTTTAACCTTTTAAATGAATGAACATGTTTCTGGGTTAATGATTTGTAAGTGCCGTGTTGTGTGTTAACTTTCCTTGAAAAGATATGGGGTAAATGTCACAGGATTTCCACTGTTTTGCTGACATAAAATTCAAGGGTTTTTCAAGGATTTTTCATGTGTTTTCAATAGTCTGTCCATCGTAGTCATTATCCAACTAATAAAACAAACAGATTAAAACAAGTGCTATTGAGACTGCAAATTTATCTACGATTCACCCTTTCAACTTGTCACATAAATTGTCAGAGAGAATGCACTCCAACCAAGAAAAAACAGAGGTAATTTACAAATCTAAAGTTATCCAAAAGGTTTCAACAAAGTTGGAATAACACTCCTTGTGAAATGCTCTAAATGGTTTTATTTGATGGCATCATGGAAAATAGAAAGCAACTGTTAAAGAAAAATCAAATAGACCCTTCCACTTAAGTTTGGCAAAAATGTGCTCAGCAGTTTAAAAGTTTTTTTTCCTGTAGTTAAAAAAAGTTAAAAAATAAGTTGGGCCATGGCTGGCACATTGGATGACAAAAGGGGACTTTCCAAGGATCATTGTATCAAAATTTAGCAAAAATTAGCTCAGCAGTTTTAAAGTAGTTGACAAAATTGTAAAACTCCCATAGGCTTAATGTTAAACAATGTTTAGCTATAACAGCCATGTTAGATGACGTTCGTAAAACTAAACATATTTTCAAAATGGACAACCTAAGGTCCAATCCACCTATGTTTAGGTTAAATTAACTCAGTTTTCTAAGGTTTCGACAAAGTTATCAAAATTGTTAAAATATCCATAGGGTCGAATGTTAAATATGTCAGGCTAGATGGCAGCCATATTACCGGTAGATGACTTTCAGAAAAACATTACACAAATTTTAAAGGGTGCCACCTAAGCAAACTTTTGTTCATCTCAAAGTAGTTACGGAAAATGTTAAAACTGGCTTAGCGGTTTCAGAGGAGTTGATGAAAATGTAAAATTCCCATAGGCTTAATGTTAAATTATGTTCAGCCATGTTAGATGACATTAGGAAAAACACAAATTTTAAAAAGGGTCACCAAAGAACTATTTTAGTAAACTTTGGTTCCCATAAGGTCCACTGTTAAACTATGTCTGGCCATGGCGGCTATATTGGCAAAACTGACATCAATCTTTAAAGAGGACCATTCTGCCAAAGTTTGGTTAAAATTGGTTTAAACTATGTTCGGCCATGGTGGCCATGTCAAATCAAGTTCAGAAAAAACAACTTAAACAAGCCATCCAAGGACTATTTTGGTAAAAATTGGCTCAGTTTTCTCAAATTAATGAAAATTTTTAAATTCCCCTTGGGTCCAATGTTAAACTATGTTGGCCAATGGCAGCCATATTGGATGATGAATCAGCAACAAAGTTACAACACTTGGTCAAAAGCTTGTTAAAAAAATTCAGTCCATGTTTAGTATCCAATTAGTCATTATCTATAGGAAGATTTTCTTGTAGGGGCCTATGTTAGACTGGCTTTTAAAATGTGAACTTAAAAGGTATGTCATATGAATCAACTGAAATATATTCAAAAAGCCTAAGAATATTTTGTACATGCAATTCATTTTCTGAACTGATTTAAAACATTTCTAAAATGTATTATGTGTAAACATAGCAATAGCCTTTGTAGAGTATCACGTAGATAAATATAACCAGAGGCTCCAATGAGCCTGTAAAAGCTCACCTGGCTTACAGCTGCAAGAACAATTTTGATGCATAAACATTAATTCTGATTTTTGAGAAATTTAATTGTGTTCATTTCTGAAAGGGTGTATGCCCAAATATACAAAAAATAATTTTTTTTTTCATTGGTTTTATTCGCTTAAGAAAAAATGTGAAATTTCCATAGAGTCCAATGTTAAACTAAATTGCATTATGATGACCATTTGGAATTTCCTATTGGCAAAGCATCATAAATTTGGTACATGAAAATTGTTCCTGCAAAGCCACAAGTCCATCCGCCTAATAGTTTCTGGCAAGAAGATTTTAAAAATCAGAATTAATAAATAGCACTGGTGGCTATGTTTATTTCAAATCTGCACCAGATTCATAAATCTGGTAATTTACCATCTATCAATCATTTCTGACAAGTTTGCTTCAAATCAGTTTAGTGTTTTCAGAGAAGTTTATCAGAACTTAAAACTCTATGGGCCAGGTGAGCTAAAAACTTGTTTCATGCTCTGTCAAAATATTTTTTGAAGGTTGAGTTTAGGTTTCAAAACTTTACATGAATGGGATTGACCTTTGTAACAAGTAGAAGACTGCTATCATACATACCAAAGTAATCATTATTTCTATCAGGATCATATGGTTCTGATGCAATTGCTGGGTTTGTATTGAATTCAATTACCCCACCTATAAAAAACAAAAACAAAGAATATTACACATCACAAGCTGTTACAAATGAAATAACCTTATTGGGCATGCTCACATACCTCACATGCCCACATATTGGACTCTAAAATGAAAAGTATTCCAAATAACTGATGGTGGTAGACTCATTGACCAATATTAAGCTAAATGTTTCCAAACTTTAAGGAAAACAAAGTGGAAAATATTTCTCCAGAATGATATTATTTATATGAAATTTTCTACATCTAAGGACTGTTATGTCCGAAAAAAATCAGTGGCCAGAAAAAACCTGAATTTGATTTGTTACTTGTTATGGTACTACCATACCAAAAATAAGCTCAATATCTCAAAGGGTTCAGAGACTTTATATAGTACTGACAGGTCAGCACAATCTGCAACTTCTTTACATGAGGTATAAAATGTCAATGAAATGATCACTATTGTAAAGGTGGAAAATGAATCATTCTGAACAAATAGTTCAATATGCTGAACACAGTAAAATGATGCATGGGATGAGAAAAAAAATTTCAAAATCAAGGAGGAGGCATATTTTTACCCTTTATCTGGAAAAAAGTAGAAGATAGATTCCAAAAAAATTGTTGATAAACTACTATTTTAAAAAACTTTTGCAAAGACAAATCCAACTGGTTGCAAGTACTGGCAGAATCTGTATGAAATATACAATCATCCTATAAAACAACCCTAAAATTGACTAGAGGCTCAGGAGGCTGAGCCTGTATCGCTCACCTGTCTTTTGGCACAGAAGTTTCAGAGGAAAAGATTTTTTAATGAATCAGCCAATCAGAAACAAGATTTGTTTGGCGGCCTTGTTTTTCTCCCATTGGGATGAAATTGGGAAACTTCCATGGATGCTCTACATTAAATATTAATCAATTTCACCAAGCAGTTTCAGCCAATCAGAAACAAGAATTATCTGT
>JARWCS010372370.1:0-10214 GCA_034783895.1 Geukensia demissa
GACGACGACGACGACGACAGCATCATACTATAATACGACCGCAAATTTTTGCGGTCGTATAAAAATGAAAATGTTAACAACTATGGTTGACGGACACCATGTGATGACAAAAGTCCAGGTTGCCTTTGGCAAGGTAAGTTTATAACTAAACGTTATCAAGACCCTTGCATAGATGCTTCCTGTCAAACATTGTCTATCTGGCCAAGCAGTTTCCGAGGAGACAATATTTTTATGTATCAGCCAATTAGTCTCAAGAACTATTTATTGGTGCCATATTTTTGTCCAATCAGCACCAAATGAGAAAACCTTCCTTGAATAAGTGCTGCCTTTAAAAGTTCCATTAAGCCTAGCAGTGTCAGAGAAGATGATAAAAATGTAAATGTTGATGAACAAAGGATGGCCTACTTCAGATGCCAAGTGATGAACAAAAACACCATCGTAGATGATGACAACACCAAACTGCTGTTTTTGTGGTTGTTTTAAAAACTAAAGACTCAGAATGCTTAGCCTGTATTGTTCCCATGACGTTGGGCCAACCAGAAATAGATATAATTGTAATATGTCTTTTGCAAGGGAGTGGTCCTGTTGAGGGAACTGTAAAGGTGAAGGAGTATGTCATGATAACATTTATTTCTTCTTGCAATTAAATCTAACTTACCTTTTCAATAACAGCCAACACCAACAATAACCAGTATAACTACTATGGACCCATTTACAGCTCCAACAATCACACCGGCGTTCCCACCAGTACTTCCATCATTTTTCTTGGCTGAAAGTAGAAAAATATGAATAGTAAGAAAAAAACTAACTTCACAGATATCTATGACACTAAAGAGAACAGAGGTGCTTCGCAAGTGCAGCATTATACGACCGCAGCACGTTGAAATGTGATAGTTGAACAAAAGACCCTTTAAGTAAGTGTGGAAACAGTATTTTGTTGGACACAATAATGTTCTGAACACAGTAATGTGTTGGACACAGTATAGAGCTGAACACAGTAAAGAGATGGACACAGTAAAATGCTGGACACAGTAATATGACTGGATAAAGGATCGTTTTAACTCATATTTTCCTCAAAACTGGTGTCACTATGTCAATTTTTTCATACGAAATTCAAAGATAATACGAAATTCAAAGATACCAACGGGGCAGACAGAAATCATTAAGTCGAAAGACATCAAAATGAAACGAAAGACAAACATTGAACACAAACACTACACTGAAAACTAGAGCTGGAGTAACAGGAACCCTAAAAAACCAGGGTGAGTTCAGGTGCTCCGGAAGGGTAAGCATTTCCTGCTCCACTAGTGGCACCCGTCCTGTTACTCAATTGTAAAAGCCGGGGAAGAGTCAAAATCGATGTTAGTCACAACCGGTATAGGAACGGATTTGTATTCATGACAGTTGGAAAACATCCGTTGTCATCTGTGAAATGGGTATCTCGTACCAGTCAACCAAATCATGATGGCGACCGAAAAACTTCCGGAGTGATGATGAGTTTTCTTGTCAGCTGCAACCTTCTATCAATCCTGATGTTCATACGACATCAGAATAGAACCGAAATTCAAAGATTTGTCTCGTAGGACTTTTTTGTATTTGCATGTAAATGGTTGCTTGAAATGATCATGCTATGTCGTATGCAAAAATGAGCAAACAAAGAAGCACACGATCAAAATTAAAAAAAAGAAGCATACAAAATGGTTACATAATTATTGCAACTCTATCCAGCAATTACTACGCTAAATAGCAAAAGTCGATTTGTGTGAATGTTTGTAGAAATAAGCCGTAAGATGAGAGAGTAAAGTCTACAGTAAAAGTGTTGCTGTAGCTCTTAGATTAAATTTTGAGAAAATTGATTTTTGTGTTTTCCTAGTTTTCTGCGTTTACTTTATATCTGTAACTCCGTTTACATCCATCCATATTATTTAACCATATTTTCGTTATCTTCATTGTGCAAAACCTACTTAATTAATTTCTGGGGATTTCTACGCCATGTGCAAACAAACAAAAGGTTTTATGTTGATTTTCCTGTTTGATTGCCATTTGTATACCTAAATATTCAAAGGAAAAATATGGAATATATGCCAGAAAGATATGATCCAGATCTTACATAATTTTATTACAAATATTCAACAGTCAAATTTAACTGCATGTTAAGCTCTTTTCTGTATTTACCGGAAACAGACACACTTGGATCTCCGACTTCCTGTGGAGGATTTATTTTACATTCGTGAACCTTTTAAAGTATTTATCCCATCGGGACATTTAACCTGCATTTTCTAAATTTCTGTATTGAATCTATTTAACTTTCACAAACTTTCTATAGCATGTAATGTTGCTGACCTCCTATTTTTTATACTTTATCAAATTTATTTTGAGTTTATGTAGTCATAATGAATTTTTTCAAAGACAAAATACAGAATTAATGCCAAAAAGATACATTTTACATCCTACATAAGTTTAAAACAAATATTCCAAAACCGAATTTTACTGCGTCTTGACCTTTTCTTAACTTAGCAAACATAGTAACACCGTAATTTCTGCCAAATAAATCAGAACTCAGCAACTTTTGATTAAAAGAGAACAGGTCACGCTGGTATTCTAAGAAAGAACCAATCATAATTGTTACTAAAATTAAAACCAACAGCAGAATATATTTCCAAAAAGAGATAACAGCTGATATGCATTGTTTATATATTTTCACATTTAAGAAATCAAATATTCAAGTTTCGTTACTAGACATACTTATAAGTTATTTTTTAAAAATACAGTTAATATGCCAGAGGGTATATTACAGATTAACAAATCCTTACACATGTTAAAGACAGGACGAAATAGATTTGAATATGTTTCGTTGAGTAAACCTTTAACCCTCAAACTTTTTTCTCAAAGCGTTATAATGCGGATAAATTGAAATTACTTTCCGCCCATTTCAATCCCATTTGATTAAGGTTATATCAGGTTTACATCGAAAATCTTAATACCGAATGAAGAGAATGGTAAATATGCATGATTGATGTCCTGGGGCTTTGAAGCATATAGCAATATCTGATGGTTTGATATTCCTATATTAATTTGTGAAGTATTACTCTGTAGTAACAGTCGCCAATGCTAGGAAGTACAATAAGACGTTGCAATTTGATTTATGTTGTCTAATGTAAGGTACAAGGTACATTTTCATTAATAAACATGATTATTCTCAGTTGTGTAAATTCTGTGAAAAATAAGTGTAAAACAGTGTTCACATTATAATTTAGATTGCTCTCTTGATATTTTAAAATCTTTATTGGAATACAATCTTGTTCAAATCTGAACATTTCAAAACGAATTAAAGTTGTTAAACTTGTTACAGACGACAATTAATGTAACTGGAGAAATATATACGAAAAGTGTCCGGGTGACCCCACTAAAACTACACAAACCAAAATTAAACTTTCAAAATATAGAACTAACCGTAATATTCGTTCGATCATCACAATTACCTATGTAAATTACAATATGTTGATTATCTAATTGCTTTGACCGATTTTTACATAAATACTTAAGTTTTGTTGTACGTACACAGAATTACAACGGCTTAGACTACTGAGTAACACGACGGGTTACAATAATAGAGCAGACGTTGCATTATTTTACATGGTCTTGTCTATCTTTTGACAACAATTTCTGTCTGCCCTTTTGGTATCTTCGAATTCTTTTTTCATCGCAATTTTGGCCAGGGCATTACCAGATCTATTTTGTTTAACAACACCTGGTGTTAAGGAGCCTGACGATTTTCAATACAGCAGAATGTTCGTTTGCTTCCCGTTAACGTTAGTGTCTGCCCGTTAGTGTTGACATTCTAATAATTATTGTATCTATTCAGCTAATGTTATTTTTTCGGTTACTTATCTATTTTTGTTAGGATAAGGCCAAAATGATAAATCGGAAGACAATGAGACAGAGATTGTTTGCCTGAAATACTTGTTCTAGCTGTTTGAAAACATAGCACTATTTCAATTCCACCACTGAACAATTACCGTTAACTTCTTGCACGGTAATTGTTTGGTCATATGTACGGTCATTAAAATAGCCCATCAATTTAATACATGTACACAAAATAAATTGAAAACATGCTTTGATAGTTTGAAAAATATTTTTAATATAGTATCAATGTAAGCAAAAATGTAAATCAAAGATAATTAACACTCCACATTTTTCATGTTTTCAAGATATTTCGTTTCCTAGATACTTGAAACATGACATTAAGCGAAATTTAATGTGGCTTTTCGTGTTTTAAGCAAATATTCTACAGTAAATATTTTGAATATTAATTCAGAAAAGTACAATATAGTTGCGTAAATGTTCTTAAAAGGCTAGTAAAACATTCAATCAAAAAAACATAGAACATACATTAAAACTTGTAATACATACAAAATGATATCGACTAGTAAAGCAACTGCTAATCATGTATTTTTTAACAATCTGTATGTAAAAGTGAAAAAGGTGTAATATTTGACTAGGCATATAATGTTGAAAACAGGTGACATTAATGAAAGAAAAAAAAACATTAATTAGTCAATCCTACATAAACTAATTAAACTTACCTTCTTATCAAACGAATAATTCCCAAAATACGAATGAATTTGAAGTCCATCGCTTGTATGACGTGCTAAAACTTTCAACGTAAATACTTCAATCAGATCTGGTGCGTATTCCAGTACGACAATTGAACAGTTCAGACAAATTACTCAAGATTTGGCAGATTAATCGGGCAAAATTCAAAGGAGAAAATGTCAAATGATAGTTATTCATTTCATTAATATCAATACATGATAAAAGAAAAACGAATCACCTTCTCTTAGATTGATTGAAAAAGTATTCACAAGAAGGCCAACCGTAGTATCTAAATTTCAACAGAGACGTATCGGATCTCCGACTTCTGACAAGTAAACGGACAGTTAGCTGGAGAATTAAATATTTTTTATAGATTTTCACCAACAAACAACGTCATGAGTACTACACATATTCTGATACATTTATTCCAAGACAAAAAGTTAAAATGAAGATAAAATTATTAACGGCAAAATATGGAGCGATTTATTGATATCAATCAATTAGCTTTACGCAGGCAAACCACCGCCTCAAGGTTTGACAAGAATTGAAATGTTAATCTATGTCTGGGTCACATTTTAAAATATGTCTGTTTCCCCTCACCCGTCCCTCGATGAAGGTGGACTCATAGATTTTTTTCAAAAGTCTTAAAATTTGTAAATATTAATTATCCATATATATATATATTGTGAAGAAAAAATACTAAAACAGTTTAAAAGTCAATAAAAACTTGGTTTGGGGAATATTCAGTGGGTAAGTTATGAGAGGGGGTATTAACAATATTTTTTTGCCTTTACTGTAAAAATACGATTTTAAACTCAAAATTGTAGTGCATTAAGAACTTCAATTTGATTTATACAGTAGCAATGATGAGAATAATAAGAATATATGTAATACAGCTGAAAATTACACAATATAAGTTACTTGTCGGCGAATAATTAAGTCGTTTGCACGAGTGTTAGACGGTAGAAATGCGAGCATTACCGAATGTTTCTCGTCTGTTTTATAGTGAGTAATAACAAATTTTATATTTACGGATATATGCTGTATTCTAAAGGCAATGCAAATATCTAATTAAAGTAGGAAGAACTAACAGACAAATCTACAAATCAAATATAAAAGCTTACCCATGTTTCATAAGTACATGTATGGTAAATTTCGATACCCTCCCATGCGTATCATTAGAACCAAAACAAAGGAATTCCGAGATCCAAATGAGCATAGTAAAAGAAGTTTTCAAATCTAAACAAATCGAAATAGGAAGCCAAATTGATCAAAAGGGACGAAACCTTGTTGCGATAAGTTTCAAAGACTCTCCGTATTTTCAGTGGTTTAGAATTTAAACATATACAGTAAATTTCTGTTATCCATTATTCAATAAATTTCATGTCAGACAGGTCTGACAACTGAAATAGTGAATACTCTAGGGAATCGCTAGTCCGCCAACAGTGGCATCGACCCAGATTGTTGTTTTATTTTGTTCTATTTGTCGTTGTTTCATTAGTCATTTATTGTTAGGTGTTCACCATTTTTGCAATAGATTAGGTCGAATGTCATGTTTTAAGTATAGTTTCACATTTTGTATTTCGGGGCCTTTTACAGCTTCCATTATGATTATGGTATGGGCTCTGGCTCATTGTTGAAGGACATAATGGGACCTGTATAAGTTTAAATTCTACTGTCATTTGGTGGTTGGCTGTCTCATGGACAATCATGCCACATCTCCTATTTTTATATATAATCTGACCATATTATATATCTCTGCCAGGGCATTTATTAGGCTATCTTCAAGTTTACCATGTTCAAAAGCAATGTAGTCTGAATGATGCCTTCCATTTGGATCTGTTATTTTATTTAGCTGGACGACTACCAAGAAAAAAATCACAAGCATCTGAGATTTCATACTCATTTGTAACATCTACTGTGATTTGGTTTCAAAGATATTTTTTGTTCTTGACAACCCAGAATCATTCAGGGTAGGCAAGAAAAAAATTGTCTCTGAATTTTTGTTAGGCTAGAACAAAAAATATCATTGAAAATTAATCTCAATAGAAATTTAATTATTTAGTTTATGTTACAGAAATGAAACAGTCAAACACTGAGCTACAGTTACTGACAAATGTGAGAAATGCACATTTGATTTAAAATTAAGATGTTTTCCGAATTTTTAATTTTTCACAAATATCAGAATATTTCCACAGTACAATGTCACCTACAATTATAGTTTGAACACCAAATGTTATTGCTGGTAAGATAGTTAAATCTCTTTCTAAATTTCCTTTTCAGATTTTGTTATTTCATCAAGAAATAATAGTCAAAACATGAGACACTCAGTTCAGTGAATATTACTCTAGAATGTTGTGTAGAAAAACCAGATAGTTCATTACATGAACTTGCCAGCAAGACATATTTCATTTCACCTTGACCTTACTTTAAAGTTCAATGACTTCATAAAAATTTAAAATATTGCCACCTTGTTTTCACAATTGAACAGTGTTTAGATCAGTTTGTCAATAACTTTATAGTATCATACATAACATATTTAGTCTGTATGTAGATCTTGGTACAAAGTTTTTATGATTAGGTCAGTTTCCATTAACTACACATTACACAATGTAGATCAGCACTTCCTGGTACTTTAAAAAATCAAAGGACAAATACATGTATTGTAAAACAGTAAAATTACTCAATATTTTGGACAATGCAAAATTTATTTACACTTTAATTTATATTAGGTTCGGTGCGTTTACACAATCAAACTGGTCATCAAACTTGCTTATGTTCCTTCAGACTTTTGCTGTGCACCTGTTTTCAACTCGAGTTTGACAGTGTAAACAACTCATCCAACATGTTTGACAACTCCATCAAATATTGGTTGAGAGGTGGAAGTGTTGTCAAACATGTTTGATGTGGTGTTTACACGATCAAACTAGAGTTGGATGAAAAAGTTTGATCGTGTAAACCCACCTTTAGACTAACAAATCACCACAATGCTTTAGTAGTAGCATGCTCAGTTAAAGTGTTGGAGGTCATAAGTATGATCCCCCATCAGGGTCAAACCATACACCAACAACATTAGAATAAATATTTTCTGTTCCTACTATAAGTGTTAAGCATTCAGGGACAAGAGCATGTTCTGGTCAGCTCGTAGACAGAAAAATGTGTCTAAGTAGGGTGTCATGTCTTCCTGCAGACTGTCATGTTATGAGCTCACTTTTTAAAAGACAATGAAAGAATGACAAGTATAAGGCAGTGTTCATTCACTCATGAAATATTTGTCACTTTCCAAAAGCAATATTCAATCAATCAATCAGATTCTAGCAGTCTAGCATTCTGATAAGTTTAATACATATGTTTATATTGGTTGTATCTGCAAGGATGATGATGAGTTACAGGATGTATTTACATGATTAATGTGCAGAAACAGGTTTTTATTTTCTACTGTTATTTCATGTTTGACTGTCTCATGATCATGGAAAATCATATCACATCTCCTATTTTCATATTTATGGTAAAATTTAATGTGCCTTTTTCAAACCAGTTACATTGTACCTGTAGTCTAGTAGTCTAGTGGTTGTCGCTGTTGCTTATTTTTGTATTTGTTATTGGCTGATTTTTCTATATTTGAATTGCTTCCCACAGCATTCTTGCAGGCCTTTATTCAGCTCGCCTTTTAGTATTAATTTTTTGCCATTGTTGAAGGCTGGAAAGTGACTTGATGGTGGTTATAACTTTGATAAATTACCGTGTCTTTGGCAATCATACCACATCTCCTCTTTCTATATTTAACATTAACATAGCATGTCCTTCAATCTTATTCGTGTGCAGATGTAAATATTTTTTATCCTAATTTATTTCATTTGAAATTAAGGAAAAGAGTTACAAAATATAACTAAATGTCATAAAATATATAAATGAATGACTTTTCTAGACATTGCTGTTGCACAACTAGTCAAATCTTTTGAATTTTTTTAATTTTTAATGTAATAAAATTCATTCTAGAAACGATGATACTAAAGTTTGGAAGAGAACTCAAAAACAAAGTTAAAGTTTAGCACTTATTCAAATCAATTCTTTGTAAAAACTGAAAATAAAAATGCATTAGAACACTTTGTCATCAAATTCAATTCTAGGAGGGTGGTACAGAGAGCTTACATGCACCAGCATACAAAAAATAAAATGTCATTTCAGCAGGGAAAGAAATAAGTAATTTGCTTACTTGTTGCATTTTTATCAATTTGCACAAAATACAATATAACAGGACCCTTCAGCACAACAATAGTTGAATTAAAAAACAGCAAATATGTTGCCCCAAAATAACGATTCAGCACTTCTAGTGATGAAAAAAAATTGACTATTTGTTTTATTTTCCTTTTGGGGTTAAAAAATTTTTTAATGAGAAATAATAATTGAGAAAATGGAATAAATGATTTCAGCAGTAATTCATAGGTGCTCTCAGATATGTCTTGTCAAAATGTGAGTTTTTTCTTCTTATTAGTTTAAAAGATATTAGCATTTGAAATTCAAAGTCTATAGATTTAAAAATGTACATATTAGTGTTTTCTTTTGTGCTCAGTATACTTAAATATTCAAGTTTGTAATACAAAATACTTGTGTCATATTAAACCACTAATTTGACTGTTTCTGACAGGCTGGAGATTTAACAGTGACCAAGAAAGTTTTCTTTGATATAACCATTGGTGGAAAGCCAGCTGGACGTATAGTAATGGGGTTGTTCGGACAGGCAGTACCCAAGACTACAGATAACTTTGTTGCACTTGCATCACATTCCCAGGGATTTGGATACAAAGGCAGTAAATTCCATCGTGTTATTGAAAATTTTATGATACAAGGTAAGATTTGTGTTAATTTTTTTCAATAATTTTCAATGAAATCTTTATATTTGTGCAATGTATTTTAGAGGGTTACATTATCTTAACAGAAGATGTACATTTGTATAATTTTTTACGTCATTTGTAAGAATTGTTGAGAAGAGTACACTGTAAATATTTATACATATGTATATCACAGTTCACAAGATTCAAATGTTTGCTAACATGTACATTGTTTTAAACATACCATGGGTGTTGAAAGTTCTGCCTTACAAGACACAAATTGACTAATCAACTCCACAGGCAGCCATTATAACATTTTATTCTCAAAATTAACCTGAAGTTCACTCAGTTGTCAGTGGAAACTGTATTACTTTTTAGGAGACATGTGATAACCAAAAGTCATTGAGGTACTGCATGTGGTATCCTAGATCTGTACCTTAACACATAACTTAACCAAATTCAGTCATGCATAAAATGTAGGTCAAAATGACCCAATTGTCTTTGGAAGCTGTATTGCATTGTAAGATGCATCTTGGACGTAAATGCAAAACACTTGTCTGTGACAATGGGTGGGTGGACGAACAGCAAAGCACTATATCCCCTACCCAACTTGGTTGGTTGAGGGGATAATAATTTTGAAGTTATTATCCCCGCACTTTCGAATGAAAGTTCGGGGATATTGTCGTTACCCCCGTCTGTCCGTCTGTCCGTCCGTCTGTCCGTCCGTCACACTTTCTTGTGACGTGAACTCCTCCTACATTTTTGAAGGCAGGCTTTTAATTTTAT